>CM060962.1:8698199-8720699 GCA_030765045.1 Tenodera sinensis
TACAGTAGACTTTGAGCGATAGTCAAATCTTTTAAAGCTTTCAAATTCCGTTCTCTTTGCACGGTTAACATAAAAAATATTAACAACGACGTTGCATTTGACGAAAGATTTAAGTTTTTCGAAACTGGGACACATAACAAGGAATATCTCCGAAATGGTTCACTCTACAAAAAAAAAGGGGGGGGGGAAAGAAAAAAAAATCTGGACCTAAATTGTGTGTTTTAGTAAGATCTACATTTTTTGTATAGTAAGATTTTGTCTACCTCTTACGGTTTACAAGTTATTCATAAGTCATCCAGAGTAAACAGGACTATATGGGCTACGGCGAGAAAATTTAAAATATACATTTCATTTATCATCAAAATATCTTAAACATGTATTATTTTAATCAAAATCACTAGAGCCATTTTCAAGAAAATCAAAATTTTCGAAAAATTGTCCATGTAAAGGGTAGTTTGGGGTTGAGGAATTTTCCTCAAAATTTTCGTGTCGCATCCTTGAAAGACATTAAATTTAAATACCAACTTTGGTTTTTAAGCGACTTTTCGTTTTTGAGCTATGCTGTTCACAGACTGAGAGGACACACAGACAGACACACACACACACACACACACACACACACACACACACACACACACACACACACACACACACACACACACACACGGACCATTCTCTAAAAATGCCTTTTTGGATTCAGGGGGCCTCAGAACATATATTTCCGGTGAAATCTTTACATCGAAGTTTTGGGTGGGAAAAATACTTCCTCCACTTTACTATACGTAGTAGAGAAAGTAAAAAAAAAAAAAAAAATTAATTTCCACCAAAAGTGTAGTGCAAAAATGATGAAAATGTACAAAAATTATATCTTAATATGCATTGCTGTGATATAAATAATTATAGATATTATTACAGATAAGGATTTTATAAAGGAGCCTTTAAAATTCCATTTAGTCAACTATAGTAGTTTTTGTTTTATAATGTGCAACAAAAGTTGATATATTTAGCCTTGTCGAGATAGGAACCTTTAGGCCAACATACACCGTCCAGTTGTTAAGCATTTGACTGCCACTATTCCCTTTGTATCAATAACGAAATGTGTAATGTAACATTTTCGTAAAGGTTTATCTCGATTTAAATGAACCAGATAGAAAACTAAACTTTAGTAAGGTTAGTTTGTATAGCTAATAACAAAGGAAACTTATGTTAAAGTAACATAAGACGTGTTTAGCTGCGATCGTTGTAAGAGATTGTTCGAAACCGCTAAGGAATGCCGCTTTTCATATTTTGATATGTTGCAGAGCCTTTAGCAAAGCTGCACAATTTGGTGGTTTGTAAACTTGTAAACTGACAAGTATTAATAGCAGGAAAGTGTAGTTTCAAAGCTTGTCAAACTGAATGAGAGCATAAAGCTATACACACCACACACAAAGAAATCATTACAAGAACCTAACTTGGATGAGTGAGGGACAACGAAGCGATCCATCAACGACAGGGCACAGCCTATACAAGTTTCTTTTATCAAGAAAAACGAAAGGAACTAAGCTCGGAATTATGTAGAATAACAAAATGCTTCAAGACTTGTGTGGCCATTTGAATCTTGACTGTTAGAAAATTGGGTGCAAACATTGCCCCGATTTTTATTTCCCTAACTCTTTACACAATTCTGGCTCAAAGACTAAGGAAAGTTATACTGTTGCCTGGTATTACATTTCTAAAATCTCTTCGTTTCACTCGCCTGTCATTTGTTCGGGAATCGCGGATCATTAAAAAGTTTCTGTTAAGGAATCACTATGTAAACATTTTCGTGATGTATGGCACAGAACGGTGGGCGGTGCCGTGGCCGAGCGGTTAGCGCGCTCGCCTACCACCTAGGCGGCCCGGGTTCGATCCCAGGGACCCGCATGTGGTATTCGTGGTGGACGAAGCGGCGTCAGGGCGGGTTTTCTCCGGGTGATCCAGTTTCCCCCGCCATCTCATTCCATGTATCATCAGTGTCACCGCCTGCGGTGCCGTAGTAGTAAAAGCGGGCGTTAAACACTACAACAACAGAACGGTGTTGTCAGGTTACACGCAGTTCAGCGCAAAGAAGCAACGAGCTGGTCCACATACCTGATGAGGTAACCTAGCATTACCGGTCATATTGCTAACCTAATGCAAATTACAACGAATTAGGAAATTTAAACATAGTAATCATCAAAAACTGCCATAAAAGTTTGGTGACTGTGATCAAAATAAAAATTGTACTCTTAGGTTCGGAATAACATTACTTAAGATGAGTACCAATGTCTTCGATTTGAACTGTACTATACCTAGTGTTCTTCCAAACACTAATGTTCCGTAGGTTAAGCGGTCCTTTATATACCCTCTCTTAGTTTCGAGAAGGTCCAAAGTTCAACGATTCCGGTTTCCAGAGGAGTCTAGTAAAGCATGATCAAAACATCTCTACTCTTGTACTAACCATTCTTACAAACTCTTATTTCTATATCTTCTTCGTGTTAGTTGAGATAAACATTTGCGGAAATTATCTTATTGCTTATTTCCTTGTAGGTACAAGGGGAATATTGTGCGATAGTCAAATCTTTTAAAGCTTTCAAATTCCGTTCTCTTTGCACGGTTAAGATATAAAAATGAATAACGATCTCCCATTTAACGAAATAACAGAGAATACATCCGAAGTGGTCCACTGTAGGAAAAAAAGTATTTGGACAGAAATTGTGTGTTTTAGCGAGATTTACATTTTCTGTAAAGTAAGATTTGGTCTATCTCTTACAGTTTACCAGTTGTCCAAAAGTCATCCAGAATAAACTGGACTACATGGGCTATAGCCAGGAAATACAAAATGTACATTTCATTTCTCATAAAAATATCTCACAAGTCCTCAGAGCCATTTTCGAGAAAATCAAAATTTCCGAAAAATCTTGCATGTAAAGGGTAGTTTAGGGTGGAGGAATTTGTTTCAAAATGTTTGAGTTTTTGAGTTATGCTGTCCACAAACACACACACACACACACACACACACACACCCACACACACACGCCTTTTCTAAACACGCTATTTTTATTCAGGGGGCCTCAAAACATATATTTCCGGTGAAATCTCGACATGGAATTTTTGGGTGGAATATAATACTTCCTCTTCTGAGAAAGTAGAAACTGTACTAGAGAAAGTAGAAACGTAAACAAGGGATCGATATCAGGTAACGCCTGATAGGTATGCAACACATCTAACGCGCAGGTAATGCGGATAGGCTCCTGTAGGAAAACTAGCGTAGTCCACACTTACGGTAGTCTACAGTAATTTTGCAGTTGTAGACGTGACACGTACAAACAGATACAAGTCTGCCTGTCTATCCAGAGCTTGGTTGCTGAACCACTCCTTCAGTACGTACACTTTATAGAATGTTTTCGTTCAGAACAACGTACAGACACAGGTTTGCTGTACATCTAAGTATGTTAGCTATAAATAGAAAACTTCAAGTTCATTAAAATAACGAAATACTGCAACAACGTTTTGTTGGTTTGGCTCACTTTAAGACAGATTATTGCACGTAGCCTTGTCCTCAGGAAGGCGGTTCTCAAACTCTGAAGAAGAATCAATTACGCTTTTGCATACCTTTCATAAGAGGTTTATGTTATGCATTTTTAATCCGAGACGTGAAAAGGTGAAAAGCGTATGCTGAAATAAATTAATGAAAGTATAATTACGTGTATTAATAACGCAGGCTCTGATATGAACTTACGGCAGATGTACAGGAGCTTTCAAATGTCACTTCAAACTTTCAAACGTTATATAGAAGTCACATACTGGGCAAACAATGGGGTTTTGTAAACCTTTGGGAAGATGTCCTCCGTTCTGTTGTTTAACGTACGACTCTGTGCACAGCTTTTTACAGGTTATGTCTTGGACTATTAGCAATTTGTTGCTAGATGGCGTCTTTCAGTTGCTGTCAGGTAAGGTAACCCAACGGTCGGATTCAGATCTGGAGATTGCAGAGGCCACTTTGTTGGGAAGTGTCTCCATCGCCAAGGATCTGGCTGTGGATATGTATGGGGCGGAGCGTTATCTTCCGCATCGAGATTCCTCCGTCTGGGTATGATGAAGTTTGGTAGTATGCCACACCGTTTACAGTAACGATCTGTCTTATTTCATTGTTGCCTTTTTCAAAGAAATAAGGGCTAATGATACATTGTGAACACATACAGTAACACTTAAATCATACAGCCCTTCTTGTATTAAAATTTGAGTGTCATTTTCTTACCAAATTCTGAAATGGTGTGTGGTAGTGAAGTGTGCTTCTCCTGTAGAAAAAACCTCGTCCAACCAATCATTATTAATTTGAACCTCTACTTACTTTTCCTTCACCTACATGTCCTCCATTTGCTTTTCTAGATAAAATTCATGCAATCTTCTCTATGATTGAAATACAAGTGCAACCTGTCACATTCACATGATTTTCTGAATTAAGTTTTCTTTAACGTAACACATCCACATGTGTTTTTCTACCCATTCTTCTTCAAGCATTCATACAATTTATATAAATGAAATAGAAATGCAAGTATTACATTCCCACGGTTTTCTCTACTCGCTTTTCTTCCTGTGCTATTTGTGGTTGTTCAACAGTGCTTTTGCATAGTGTCTTCCTGGTGTTCTTATTTATTTATTTATTTATTTATTTATTTATTTATTTATTTATTTATTTATTTATTTATTTATTTATTTATTTATTTATTTATTTATTTATTTATTTATTTATTTATTTATTTATTTATTTATTTATTTATTTATTTATTTATTTATTTATTTATTTATTTATTTATTTATTTATTCATTCATTCATTCATTCATTCATTCATTCATTCATTCATTCATTCATTCATTCATTCATTCATTCATTCATTCATTTATTTATTTATTTATTTATTTATTTACTTATTTATTTTATTTTATTTTTTGTTCTTTATAGTATCCTAACAGTTTCACTTAACTCTTTGTTTAAGCGTATTAAGTAATATTTTTAAATGAAACACAAGGCTATTAGGCAAATGCATCCTATGCCTAAAGGTTCTAAGGATAAATCGTAAAATCTCAGGCTATGCTGGGTATTTGAGCTAGTAATGCATAAAAGTGACAACTCCTTGTCAGTAGATTTCCCGGCATGTAAAAGATGTCCTGCGGCACAAACTTCCGGCATGTCGGAGTCCCTAATGTGATCCTAGCAATTGACAGAGTCCTTAACATAACAAATGCAGTATTTATTTTTACTTTCTCTGCTACGTATAGTAAAGTAGAGGAAATATTGAATTCCACCCAAGAATTCAATGAATAAAAAAAAAAAAAAAAACATTTTTAGAAAAACATCCATGTGTGCAACTGTGTGTGTCCGTGAGTTTGTGGACAGCGTAACTGAAAAACGAAAAGTCGGTTAGAAACCAAACTTGGTATTTAAGTTTAATGTCTTTCAGGGATGCGACACAAAGATTTTTAAGAAAATTCCTCCAACCAAAACCACCCTTTACATAGAAACTTTTTTCAAAAATTTTGATTTTTTTGAAAATGGTTATAACGATTTTCATTAAAATTATATATATTTAAGATATTTTGATGATAAATAAAATACATATTTTAAATTTTCTCGCTGTAGCCCGTATAGCCCTGTTTACTCTGGATGACTTTTGCATAACTGGTAAACCATAAGAGATTGACCAATCTTGATATACAAAAAATGTAGATGTTGGTAATACACACAGTTTATGTCTCAATAAATTTTTTGTAGAGTGAACCTTTTCAGTGATATTCCTTGTTATATGTCAGTTTTGGAGAACATATACTTCCGTCAAATGGAGCATCGTTATTCATTTTTAAAATGTATGTTAACCGTGCAAAGAGAACGGAATTTGAAAGCCTACTGTATTCCTATATTCCCCTGGTTTGTAAGAATGGTTAGTACAAGAGTAGAGAAAGTTATGTGAGCGTAACACATCAGATTTTTCACTTACGGATACCCATCTGTGTAAAAAGGTTAAAAATTTCAAAAACTGTCAAAAATGGATTTTTGTTTTATCAAATAGTTTAAATCTTCTGCTTTATTTGTATATGCTTTTTATAGCCTTACGGCCTTTTTAACTATGCCACGTGGCCGTCTAACTGATTGCCTGTAAGTGGTCATGTCCATTTAAATCCATACAGTTCCATTATCCTTGCTATGACTTAAAACTTAGTTTTTCCACGTTTTTATTTTTAACACTATTTGCTCTTTAAAATGCTCCACACGATGCAATTTTCAGTACTTATGCATGAAATTTGGTGTATCTGCTTAGGAATAACATTAAAAAGAAGTGATGAGATAATTTCTTCATAACGTGAATAGCTGCTGAGTAATTAAATATTAAAGTTTACATTTCGAAATTTAAATGAAAAAAAACTATGAATTTAAACTTTAAAATTTATTTTTATTCAAACTAATAACAAGATTAAAAAATTATCTCATCAATTTGCTAACATTCTATTACAGGACATAAATGAAAATTATTAAGTTTTTCAAATCAAAATTGCATCATGGGGAACCATTTATACAAATATTTAAAAAAATATAATAAAATATTAATATGCTAGCAACTAATCTGACTAAATGTATGAAATTTAGCACAGTTACTCCTCACTATACAGTAATTGTTGTGTTAAAATTTCAAATCAATCCAATGAAAACTGTAGATTTTCAAAATTTCACAGATGGGTATCCTTAATGACACATTGTGCACAATATTATCGGGAAAGTGAAGAGGTGGAATACCTCTACATTTAAAGGCTGGTAGTGCACGAAGCTGTTTTCACAATAAACCAAAGGTCTCCTGGCAACAAGCATGTTTTGCGAGACCAAGTACGGGGTGAAATTTGTTCCCTGCAACACAGTAGGTGCAAGTTTGTGTTGGGTTAGCCGTTCGATGGACTTAGAAGCTCTCAGCCGCTCTGCATTACGTCTCGTAGATGCAAAAAATGGGAAACGAAAAGCGAATTTTCCTCCAAACACTGATACCTATCTTTTGAAAATATGAACAAAAACGCATTGTAACCGGCAAGGCGAGCTTAACGGAAATTTATAGTGCAGCCTTTCTCCTCAAACAGCATGGAACGTCGTCTTTTCCTTCCTTTTCTTTTGCGTTTGTGTTTCGCTTGCGGCTTCACTGCGTAAACAAAGAACTTTTTGTGTAGTATGCTCCCTTGGAAATGATATAAAACAGAATGTAGAATCACTATTCACAATCTCATTTTCATTCTTTCGTTTTCCAATTATCGATTAAAAGCCACGTTTTTCTTCTGAGGAAAGGAAGGAAATGAGCAGGTAAAATGCCGAGCAAGATGGCTCCGAAATAATGTGCAAGACGCGCATTCAGGATGTCCTGGGTTCAATTTCTGGGGTGGACCAATCTGACCAGGGTGTGTTTTACTTTCTCTACTAGGTATAATAAAGTAGAGCAAGTACTGTATTCCCCCCAAAAATTCGATGTGGAAATTTCACCGGGAATATGCATTAAGAACTGCTGAATCCAAAAAAAGCATTTTTAGAAAAAATCGGTGTGTGTATCTGTGTCTATGTGTGTCTGTGTGTATGTATATGTGTGTGCGTGTGTATATGTGTGTATGTGTGTATGTGTGTCTGTGTGTATGTGTATGTGTGTGCGTGCGTGTGTGTATGTGTGTGTCTGTGTGTATGTGTGTCTGTGTGTATGTGTATGTGTGTGCGTGCGTGTGTGTATATGTGTGTCTGTGTGTATGTGTGTCTATGTGTATGTGTATGTGTCTGCGTGCGTGTGTGTATATGTGTGTCTGTGTGTATGTGTGTCTGTGTGTATGTGTATGTGTGTGCGTGCGTGTGTGTATGTGTGTGTGGTGTGTATGTGTGTGTGATGTGTGTGGTGTATATGTATGTGTGTACATGTGTGTATGTGTATGTGTGTATGTGTCTGTATGTGTGTATGTGTATGTGTGTGCGTGTGTGTATATGTGTGTATGTGTATGTGTGTATGTGTGTATGTGTCTGTATGTGAGTATGTGTATGTGTGTGTGCGTGTGTATGTGTGTGTGAGTGTATGTGTGTGTGAGTGTATGTGTGTGTATGTGTGTATGTGTCTGTATGTGTATGTGTATGTGTGTATGTGTGTATGTGTATGTGTGTGCGTGTGTATGTGTGTGTGAGTGTATGTGTGTGAGTGTATGTGTGTGTATGTGTGTATGTGTCTGTATGTGTATGTGTATGTGTATGTGTGTGCGTGCGTGTGTGTATATGTGTGTCTGTGTGTATGTGTGTCTGTGTGTATGTGTATGTGTGTGCGTGCGTGTGTGTATGTGTGTGTGGTGTGTATGTGTGTGTGATGTGTGTGGTGTATATGTATGTGTGTACATGTGTGTATGTGTATGTGTATGTGTCTTTATGTGTGTATGTGTATGTGTGTGCGTGTGTGTATATGTGTGTATGTGTATGTGTGTATGTGTCTGTATGTGTGTATGTGTATGTGTGTGTGCGTGTGTATGTGTGTGAGTGTATGTGTGTGAGTGTATGTCTGTGTATGTGTGTATGTGTGTGTATGTGTGTATGTGTATGTGTATGTGTGTGCGTGTGTATATGTGTGTGAGTGTATGTGTGTATGTGTATGTGTGTGCGTGCGTGTGTGTATGTGTGTGTCTGTGTGTATGTGTGTCTGTGTGTATGTGTATGTGTGTGCGTGCGTGTGTGTATATGTGTGTCTGTGTGTATGTGTGTCTGTGTGTATGTGTATGTGTGTGCGTGCGTGTGTGTATGTGTGTGTGGTGTGTATGTGTGTGTGATGTGTGTGGTGTATATGTATGTGTGTACATGTGTGTATGTGTATGTGTATGTGTCTTTATGTGTGTATGTGTATGTGTGTGCGTGTGTGTATATGTGTGTATGTGTATGTGTGTATGTGTCTGTATGTGTGTATGTGTATGTGTATGTGTGTGTGCGTGTGTATGTGTGTGTGAGTGTATGTGTGTGAGTGTATGTCTGTGTATGTGTGTATGTGTGTATGTGTGTATGTGTGTATGTGTATGTGTGTGCGTGTGTATATGTGTGTGTATGTGTATGTGTGTATGTGTATGTGTATGTGTGTGCGTGTGTGTATATGTGTGTATGTGTATGTGTGTATGTGTCTGTATGTGTGTATGTGTATGTGTGTGCGTGTGTATATGTGTGTGTGTGTGAGTGTATGTGTGTATGTGTGTATGTGTCTGTATGTGTGTATGTGTATGTGTGTGTACGTGTGTATATGTGTGTGTGAGTGTATGTGTGTGTATGTGTCTGTATGTGTGTATGTGTATGTGTGTGTGCGTGTGTATGTGTGTGAGTGTATGTGTGTGAGTGTATGTCTGTGTATGTGTGTATGTGTCTGTATGTGTGTATGTGTATGTGTGTGCGTGTGTATATGTGTGTGTGTGTGAGTGTATGTGTGTGTGTGTGTGTATGTGTGTATGTGTGACCGGGAGACAAGCCGTGGGACTGCTGGCAAAGTTTTGTAGTAAACTACTGTATATGGACTATTGGGCGCCGTGGTAGTTCAATGGTTGAGGGTCCGTGGTTTGACTCCCGACTCTGGAGCGGCTATTTTAAGATGGCTCTGTCCAAACCTTTACCTAGTATCGAAGTTAGCAGACTCGCTCTCTGGATGGCTTCTTTCCTGGGTCGAACGAGGCTAACCCCGAGAGTCACAGATCAAATGGGGAGCGTTAGAGATTACGACATTTAGACTATAAAGGGATTGCATATATATATTATTGGAGTATATATTTAGTAATAGAACTTATGTCGCTTAAATGTTGCTGTTTAGGCTATGATGCTTTATGAGCCATAATTTTAACATTCCTACCATCCCTCTGTGGAATTAATTGAAGCACCTTAAAAGTAATCGTAGGAGTACTTTAATCAGTCTGCTATTATGACTTGAATGCAATTAATTTTAAGTTATAACTTCTCGCGATTTATGGTTTTGTTAGCTATTGAAGGGCTTCCTGTAAATTGGTAAATTTACTCACTATAAAAATAGAACAATTTTGCACATGTTTCTAAAATAGTTAATGTTCTAAAAGTTATAAATTTATAAATGAGGAGGGCAAATGCTCTGAGTTATCTGCAAGTCAACTTCTGAAATACTTGTGCAATTATTTTTGTATGAAATTAATAATTGCCATTAGTATTTCTTCAATGAGATGCTTGCACTAGAGAATCCTTGTATGACTTTGAAACTTTCGCTTTTGGGAAAATATAAATTGAAAACATCCGTATTTTAGATATTACCAATTCAAATGTAATTACATTCATGTAGCTCGATCGTGGAGTCCCTTGCAAGCATCTCTCAATGGGAACCCACCTGAAGGATTACTTTAAAAGTCCCAATGTCTGTTAACCAGGTACAACTGGCGTGTTTTCACATCTGAAGTTGGCAGCAGTTGCTTATACCTTCCTGGATATAGTGCTGTGTGTGTATGTACGGGTTTAACGTTATTCAACCATGCAACGATGAATGTGGAAATGGGCTCGGTGACCTACAACCACCTGATGTTGACCTTAACCATTAAGAGAAAAGCAGTCAGGTATTTGGACTCCTAAGCTTGCATGTAACACGGAAGCGCCTGCTACTGCGGAAGTTAGGGTGATATTCTTAATAACACGGAATTCATCTTCGAAAGGTGAGAAGAAATGTTTAGCGAGGAAAAGCTGATACCCTGTAAGAATTTTCGTGAATAACACGGAATCTTAAAAGCGTGTTATACACCCATTAGAAGCACTCACTCTGATAACCATTCCACTTACGGGAACTAACAAGAGTACTTTTGGCCATAATTTTGGGAAACAGACTATTTAACTTGAGGTAATAGGGATAAATCGTCTTTAGGAGCTAGGGAATTCTCCTCCATAAGTTAGAACTTAATAATCCTTTATAATTCATGAACATGAGACTTTGTATTGGAGATATTAATCTGATATTTGTGCAGTGGCTCTTTTTAATTCTAAGAATGTAAATTACATAAATAGAGTTGAGGAAATAATTAAAGTTAATGTGAAATTAAAACTGCGTCGGGAAATTTACATACATCTACTGGAACCTTCAGAAGATGAGAAGGCTGTCACCTAAAAGCTGTTCATATGCTTGTAACGGGACAACAGATACATAAGAAATTAACAACATAACAGATGGTTTGAGAAGTCATGGGCACTCAGTACTGAAATTGCTAATTTATACAACTTTAAACCAATATAATTGAACTTTTGTCATGAATTGTCCCAATATAATTTACTATAGGAAATTAATTTTAACCTTATACACCTAACTCACCAAAAAGGCAGTTTTCAGAAAATGACTGCCTAATCGCATGTGAAATGTACCAAGTGATAGCTCAAAATTTGATGCTTTTAAAAACTGCATATTATTCATGAAATATAACCCTTAAGGGAACACTGAAGTGATATGTTAGCCTATTTGACCCAAAAAAAAAAAAAAAAAAAAAAAAAAAAAAAAAAAAAACCGATTTTTGCATGTTTACTGCAAAAGATGCACCATAACTTAAAGAATATATTTGCGAAGTTTTAATCCCCCAGGCAGCACGAGGGAACATATTTTGGGTGCCATTTTTAAAGCGACGCGCCTCTGCCTTTTAAATGGGCATGCCCACACCTTCCATTTCAAATTTACATTCATTTTTCTGGAAAGCGATTTGTTTGTTACATTCTCATATTCAAAACCTAACTTCTTCCACAAAAATCTAGCTAGACATCTAAAATTTGATTTTTCAATATAGTTCAGAATATGGGTAGTGAAATGTCCCTTTGAAATGTTTATATCACTTATACCCTTTTTAAGACATAGTTAATATAACAGGGTGCTGTTATTACATTTTTATACTTATATATTTATATTTATTACAAAACTTCCTTTAATTTGTTACAAACGTAATATACAATTCAAAAAGATCAACTCTGTAGTTCAACATCTATTGGAGGATATGGATTTTGATTCTACCCAATAAAATACGTATAAATTGATATGTCAGGAACAGGATTATATATTGGAATGAAATTTGGCACACACATTTCTTTAGTTGTTAGTAATGCCTGAGCAAAAAAAAAAAAAAAAAAAAAAAAAAAAAAAAAAAAAAAAAAAAAAAAAAAAAAATTAGACTAACTTCAATACTTTAGAAATTAGGTAGCCCTCCTTCATTCAACGCGCGTTCGTACATAAACAAGCAGTGGTGTACACCGCAAGCAGCCTTCCCATTCTAAGAATGTGAAATGTCTGTTGTATTCGAAAGTCCAACATTGAATGACATTATACGAGATATTGTCACAAAGGTCACAAGCAAGTCGCACGTAGGAAATGTGGCTTTCAAACACTCTGCTTCGAACCGTGCGTCATGTGCATGCCAGGTTGCGTTCCCTGATGCCATCATTCGTGAATTCGCGATGAACAATTTAATGAGTCCAGAGAAAAGAATGTGTGGATCACTTTATCCCCTTCACAGAAAATCAAACGTTTTAAAGAAAATGATAAAGAAGTGCACGAATTGCAAAGCAATACTTTAAACTGGCAAACATTTCAGAACAGACGAATGCGAGAAATCAAGTTTTAAAAGCTCTGCTGTATTTGAGCATTTAATAAAGGAACTTGTAAATATGCAGCAATACATCACCTAACATTCTCCAAAACCTGGAATTCACTTAGACACAGAGCGGTCGTTTTAGGGCTCGGCCATCGATTGGCTTGCTCTGCAGTAACCTCGGTAGGTTCTGCTAGCTCAATGATCCGCACAAAGCTGCACTTTATGGCCTGTGAATGTCAACTGTCGGTTACTGCCTTCTCTTTGTTCTGGACAAGTTAGACTCTAGAGTTTGTACACTGTTCATCTCAAAGTTGAAAGCATAATCAAACACGTATGTTGTGTGTGAATTGATTTACTATTCTAGTCATGGTTGTGGTTGTTATCTTGTCATTATTCCACTGAAATGTCTACCAAAAATTCACGCTTGAAGAAAGGATGTTTATGTACGATACGTACGAACTGAATCATGTAGAAAATTTCAGTTGACATTTCCCGGTATTTCAGTTTCAAATAGAGATGTCCGGTTAATAGGTTTAGGGCAACGGGATCTCTAAACCTAAGAAGTGAAAAACGGGAGAAAAAAAGCAGAGGATACAGTTGCAAAATTAGTGCATCACTCGAACGCTCTTCTAAGTCTCTAATACATGTTACACAGGAAGTGAATGTTTCAATATTTTTATACAACTGTTACACTTTTAAAATTAAATTCTCACAGAATGACTATTGTCCATGAATTATACTTCATGACGACGAGAAGTACCAGGTTACCACTCACTATAGAGTAGGTACCTTACTTTTAATCAGATTATGTAAGATGGGAGTTTTAGAATGGAAAACTGCTTGGTGCAGCAGACAGTAAATGGAGCACGTGTACATGCGATTCGGCCCGAGTTATAAAACGACCGCTCTGTTTAAATGAAATACTTAATATGTAGGACATCGATATACAAGCATCAGGATAGAAACCTCATCTGTGCTTCCTACAGCAATATGGGAATCTGTCTCATTACACAGATGTAGAGAATTCCACGTGATATAAGACTGATGACAGGTTTACCCGCAATGGCGCTCCTCTGTCCTCCGCGCCAGCAATACCAATTCTGCGTGCATCACCACAGCCCTTGCCTCTGATAACTGACCTGCTCCACAAGCCACAACGTCGAGAGGAAAATTCCACTTCCACTCTCGCTTGGATTAACTCCTTTTGTGTCATATATTTATTTTGGGCTTACCAAAGCACGTGTTCTATATTGCTTATGTTAACTTTCTTTGTCACCACCACAATGTGTATTTGGTACAGTAAATTTTTCAGTTAACAAAACAAAAATTATGAAGTAAAGGGGCTTCTGCACGTCCATTTAAACGTTACACAGGCTGTTAGGGGTATAAGTGCAACCAATCATGTGTATAACAATGTAAAATCCCAACCAGTGACAGCCTTCATTAGTGAAGAATTTATCACATTTTATTATCACTTCCTCTAGATTTTAGACATCACCTCCTCTGTTTTCTTATGTTATTATCAGGTTAGAGAAACAGCTGACGGACGTAAGTTGACCCCACAGGGTCGCTATTCAAATGTCAGAATGGCTGGCTAGCTTCGGTGAACCGTTTGTACTGAAGTTGATGAAATAATTCGAAGATGGAAACCTCAGATCACAGAATACAACAGGAAATATGTTAGGAATCAGTTTGACAAATTTTGTATTGAACGAAATTATAAATTACTGATATTGTCAACATCTTAAAGATTGGAGCGTTAATATGATAACCTAATAGGCCGTACCAATGGACGCCGATGTATGTATTCATGCTACATGTTTCTTTTAAAAGGTTAGTAATTATAATGCAGGATTTAAATAACATTTCATTGGCTATATCATCATTTAATTAGTGAAATAGTCTTAATAAATTAACTCATGATAGTTACATTCTCTGGATAAATTGGTAATCACTCGTGAAATTACGAATTGAGGACAGGGTTATGAACAACATTACATCAATGTATGTTTTATACGGACTTACGAGATTTTATTAAGAGTAGTATGTTTTCGGGTTGGTTAGTACCTTAAAGTAGGCTTTCCATAGAAAACATGATGCAGAGTGGGCAGTACCAATGGTGTAATGCATTATTGGAACTGGGTTTGAATGCTTTCTGCAAGGCCAATGAACTCACATTGTCTAGGCCAGTGGGTCGCGCATTGAGGTGTGAAGCAAAACGCACAGTCTATCTCAAAGGCGTTGTTTATTTCCCAACGTGGTTATTAGCACGCAAAAAGCATCAGGTAGTAAAGTATGTGTTTGGTTTATGGAAAAATTGTTTGACGAAGTTGATATATATTAAGATACTACTTATGAAAATACTTGCAGTTAAACCCCTAACACACCGTATTTGGGCGCTTAAGTTCCAAAAAGGACAATTGGATCCTGACTCTACAATATTGGAGAACTGCTTTTTACTTTCTCTACTACGTATAGTAAGTAGAGGAAGTATTGTATTCCACCCAGAATTTGAGGTCGAGATTTCACCGGAAATATATGTTTTGAGGCCCCCTCAATACAAAAACAAATTTTTAGAAAAAGTTCCGTGTGTGTGTCTATGTGTGTGTGTCAGTCTGTGGACAGCATAATTTAAAAACGAAAAGTCCGTTTAAAAATCAGTGTTGGTATTTAAGCTAAATATATTTTAAGGATGCGTTACAAAGATTTCGAAGAAAATTCCTCTACCCTAAACTACCCTTTAGATGGAAAATTTTGAGAACATTTTGATTTTCTCGAATATGGCTATAATGATTTTGATTAAAATGTCATATGATTAAGATATTTTTCCGACAAATGAATTTTCTGTCTATAGCCTATGTAGTCTTGTTTATTCTGCATGACTTTTGCACAACTGGTAAACCATAAGAGATCGACCAAATCTTACTATACAAAAATGTAGATCTAGCTAAAACACATGATTTATGTCCAATTATTTTTTGTGGTGAGCCATTTTGGAGATGCCTTGTTATTTGTGTGAGTTTTGGAAAACTTAAACTTTCATCAAATGGAACATCGTCATTCATTTGTATATGTTAGCCCTGCAAAGAGAACGGGATTTGAAAGCTTTAAAATATTTTACTATAGCTCAAAGTCTACTGTATTTCCATATTCCCCTTGTACCTACAAGGAAATAACCAGTAAGATAATTTCTGGAAAAGTTTATCTCAACTAACACGAAGAAGATATAGGAATAAGAGTTTGTAAGAATGGTTAGTACAAGAGTAGAGAAAGTCATGTGAGTGCAACACACCAGATTTTTTAATAAAATTGTTATGTTCCCAGCATTAAGTACACTTTAAAGCAAGGAAACCAAGGAATACAACTGAATGGGAGGAAGAAGTGAAGTATTATAAGTGATAGTGTTCAATTGCAGATATGCGGGAAATGATTCACATGTTTATTAGTGCTGCCATCTGGCTGGCCCATACAGAATATCAGTTTATTCAGGACGGAAGCTGCCTGACGCTGCTGGTGATATTAGTCATACTCGCTTTGGTGATGTGGTGTGGTGTGGTGTGGGGGGGGGGGGGGGAGCTGGATATGTGTGTCTTGCCTTGGCCGTGGATGTTTGTAATGTAGACACAGTAAACGACAGAAAGCAAGGGGAAAACGAAAATTGTATTAAAGAAGGGGGAGATAGCTAATGTTGCCAGGCTGTATGTATGAAACAACTTGCGTGACACAACAGGTATCGAGTTGAAGTGTGTAGACATAACAGTTCGAAGAATACTTGTAAATGTATTTCATGTTTGAAATTGGTGCTATATTAACGGTGGTTTATGCGGTGCCACTCGGGCTTGGAGTATTATAATACCTACCACTTTCAAAACATTCACGACGGATTAGTGGCAATATTAATGCCACTATTTCCCAAATAATCACAATAAAACACATCATCGGCTTACTGAAAACTTTGATAATAACTATTAAATTGCATATACATAAAAGGTTATGGGTAAAGACACCTCGCTCAATCCGACCTACACATGTCTATTGTGGCTATCACCCCGCAGGAGGCAGGGGGTGAAATGAGGAAACCGAAGGTGGTACACAGGATCGTAGCTAGACAGACCACAGAGACGCGCGGAAGTCCCTAACAAGCTGAGATCTCTTCATCCCGCCGAGCAGCCAGCACACACTAAGCGTCTCCCCCCCCCCCCCCCGACAGACGACAAGGCCGGTCAAACGCCACCTAGCGCTGAGAACAGCAGTTACCATGCGCAATCATCTGCGCCATCTGCCCGGCACCGCCAACACTTCACGCCTGAAAGATGATAAGGAAATGGAATGGGGAGGAAATGATGGAAAGGAAACCGTGGTATGAAATAATGCACTCCAGCATTCGCTTAAGCGATATGGGGAAACCACAGAAAAACCCATGTCAGAGTGCACGAACCCACAACCTCCCGCCTGAGCCATCCCACTCAGTTACATATACATAACTACCCACAGAACTTTCTTGGTATACTTGTAAGATTGTCCTATTCCACAAAATAATATGCCAACACCGAGGACGATGACTGGTGCTCGGGAGGTCCTGTGTTGCTAATTACATCTCACTCATCCCACTTCACCTTTCATCTGCTTGGTTATTTCAGGGTTCTAAGTATCGGCGTGAGCTTCACCTGGAGAGAGGTCCCCAAGGGGCCCACAGGGGGAGGGGGAGCCGGTGTACAACCCGCCATCGGGGAGTTCCAATCTGTAGTCTTAGGGACCCTGCTCTCTGCTGTCTTCCTTCCCCAGATCCGACCATCCTTACTTCACCCCTCCCTCCTGCACTGATTTCATTGGCCGATGTGCCAAATCCCGCCACCTAACCTATTCCATGCCACTATTTCAGCAAATGTCACCACTGTTACACAACAAGCCGACGATGCTGCATGCCTTGCCCCATTATTTCCAGCACAACACAAACACACCTGAATCTTGATGCTAAGGATGCTGTTTTTAACACTTGTGCAGCACAAACTCTACATCAAGCATGGGCACGAGAGGAGAGTTAGCAATTGAACTTGCATTATCAACTCCACATTCTCTTGCCGAGTGACAAAGGTTGCTTGGATACAACACGTGCAGTGGTGGGTTCGTTCCACCTGCGCAGTAGTATTAATTCCTACACTGTTGTTAATTACTGTTGTTTATATTAAAGACATTTTGCATACAATCATTTTTACTGTGGCTGGGCAAATTACATAATCTTGAAGTTTATAATCTTCCTTTATCTTATGCGCGTAATCTCCTTACACTGCCTTATGATTAACATACTAAATTGTTTTTCTTTCACAATAAATAAAGCAGCAAAGTTACAGTGCTCTCTAGCTCTAAAATAGTGTAAAACTATTTGATCAACATAATAAATTCTTTGACTTTAAACTCAATATTATGCTCAAACTTTGGAACAAGAAATACACGTTTATATTAAATAAACTAATAGGAAACTAAACCACTAAAAGGTGTAATGAATCGTATCGTCCCTTTTATATGTTTACAAATACGAGTATTTAGGAAGTACCTTTTGAAATTGTAAATAAATACCCGTAAGTTTGATTTATGCTTCTGATCAAAGTGGTGTTTGATATTATAAGGCTTTATATTTGCATTTTGAAATCCGCATATTAAACAGCAAACTTTCCTGTTTTTGAATCCTACAACAAATTCTATCTACCGCTCTTCATGAAACAGCCATACTCGCCACTGAATGAGGCGTGTCGGAACCTGAAGAGCAGTACAGGGGAGGGATGGCAGGTGGAGTGGGGCGGGAGTGGCCCAGTTGAGCCGATTTTGTTCATGCAGACTCTAAATATTTTCACAATTATCATCGGACGTGTTCGGTTTAAATTCGCCATACAATGAGTCACTTCGCAGAATCAGTTAACCTCCATATCAACTAGAATCTGTTGCAATGTGTATGATCATATACCTAAACTGATTTTGGTGGTAATTCTGTGAATCACAAGGAATTAGTAAAAACCCAAGATTTGTTCTGTAGTTCTGATAGATATCTCGATTGGTGTGGCAGAAGTATCGCTACTTTTACCTCTGTTTTCGTCGATAAATCCGTGCGCTCCAACCACGTTCAACTGTTACCGTGCGTGGATCACGTATTGCATCGGAGGGCGAAGGAATAGCAGCGTCTGTAAACCTTATGACGTCAGACAGAAGCGAGGCGTGACGTGATCGCTGCAGACTAACTTAAATCGACGAGGCAAAATGGTTTCCAATCAAAGCGAAAGAAAACGACCATAAAACCTGAGTTACTTCCACGACAATCTTCCGTGGCACAGATTAGGTACATTCCTTCAGTGTATCTTACGGGCTTATCATTCTCTTCCTAGTTACGAACAATCTTTTAATCTAACACATCAACTGTTGAATCACACATGGAGACTAACGAATAACCTTGCCAAAATGTGATTCCGTTTCTATTCCAGAAGTTACTGTCAGTTATATGAAATATACTTGGAAGAAGTGAATATGTGACTGGTGTCCTACAGCCGTGGATACTCCCACATTTGCTCGTTTCATCTACGTATACAGGATGTCCAAAAAAACTTCAACAACGTCTAGTATGTTGTGCAGGATGGCAAACAACGCTTTTCACATAAGATCCCTTGTTCGGAAATGCACAGTTTGGACGCTCTAACGCATCGAAGTGTGAGACGGGTGTGCGTTCACATTTGGTCAACAAACGCAACATAGAGCTGTCTTTATTGGAAACGGGCTTCGAACTCTGTACCTCCTACGTTATTGCAGAGCCTATATCGGCGGTGGTGAGCCTCGTGCACATGACCCAAACTGTGAGGTTGTCTGAAGATTTTCAATCGCTCCGTGGACTTGAGCCGTAAGGCAATGAGCAAACGTATCTCATCCAATAATTCAAAGAATCTGCTTAAAACCTTGCCTTGACTGAACCAACTAACCGGTATATTACCATACTCATGCTCCAAGTCTTCTAGGAAGCTTTTAAATTCCGTGGAACCTCAGTTTGTTTACTATCTTCACCAGTCATTACATTGTTTACATTCAGTGTTTTGGCACATAAGTTTTCCTGATGAACTGTGGAATGAACTGCTGTTATTTCTTTTGCTAGTTTATGTTTCAGGAGGGCCACAAATCTGTTGTGCGAACCAACCATAGCTGGGGCAGCATCGGTGGCTACCGATATGAGTGTATCCCATGGAATCCTTGCATTCTCCACAACTTCTACTACACAATTCAGAATGTCTGATCCTGTTGTTGTGCCTTTTATTGGCACCAGATCTAGCATTTCTTCCACAACTTCCAAATTTTCATTTACTCCACGAATAAAAATGCATAATTGAGCCATACTTGGTAAGTCAGTGCTCTCATCAATGGCAATAGAGAATGCAACGAATTCTCTTGCTCTTTCAATAAGTTGTACGCAAATGTTGTCCGCCAGATCTTGAATTCTGCGTGAAACAGTATGAGGTGAATTTACTTGCAGCTATAAGCATATGTCGATTAATATAAGTGGACCAACAGAAAACTAATAAAAGATCTGGCAATTTATAGTGCTATTTCGTAACTCACATAAACTGAGATTTCTGCCATTCCCCTATTCCCTTCTTCCTGTACCTCTTCCTGCGTTATCATCTTTTCTCTGAGCTTTTGTATCTCTGCAGTGCGTTCTTCTTTTCTAGGGCCGAATAATCATGTAATATATTAATATGTCGCTGAAGATTAAATCGTTTCAGCACTTGCAATTTTTTCTGGCAAATTGAACAAATAGCACCACCGCTACATTCCATGAAGAAGTACTCTGCTTCCCATTAGGGATTGAAATAATGTGTCGGCGTGGGTGCCCTTCGCTTTAATGAGTGCCCTTCCATATCAAACTGACACTGAGGCAGCACGGTGCTTGTAGCCCAGCACATGCACCGCGGCAAGCGAGTTGGCTGTGGCTGCTCTAGACAGTAGAAGGCGCGTTGTGGCTATCGCAATTATTCATACAGCTGTTCTAGAAGAGCCATCAATATTACGCGTGTGAAGCGAGTGGAGGCCGTAAGGCCATTGAAACAGCCCTCTGGTTTCCGAGATTCACTCGAGGTTAGGATTAGGTTGTGTGTGCGCGCGCGCGTGTGTGTGTTTGTGTGTGTGAAAGGGAACATCTTAAAAGGGAATGGTGGGTGCCTTAAGGTAAAATGATCACATGCCCTCCTAAAACCACTACAGCTGGAACCATCGTTCTTGGCCCCTGACCTTGAGTGGAAGTCCTGTAGGCGAACCTATAGTTTTCGTCTCTTTCATCAGCTCATATAATTCTGCGAATTAAATCATGCACAACAGGTGAGGTGGGATGGGGGAAGGTACTGCATGCCCACGACAAGAAGGCTAGAGGGGAATGAAGGGCAGAGGGGGCTTGAGCTGTCTATCTACTCCGGTTGCGAACCTGTTTACTAGGAAATGAGTGTATGAGAGTGCATATTTCTAGCTATCGGTGTGTTATGTGACAACATTGTGTACTTTAAACGAACCTAGCATCCTTGTCATACTCGGAAACTAGGCATAGACACCGTGCGGGAAGCACAAAATGATTACGCTACACATTCCTAAGACTTGCCTTCTTGTCCTGGGCATACAGTAGCGATGTCTGCATTTCAACAGTCCTTGCTAATTCACAGTTGCTTTTTTGTGCAGCGTGCAATAATTAAAGACCTAGTAAGATATTTGCGATAAGATGTGAATATAGTGAATTTATGAGACATTCATCATAGCATAAATAAATTATGCTGCCACTGCTTTCTAAATTAGGATCCAAAACATTACACAGTCACAGTAGCGAAATTGTTTTAAATGTATGAGCATACATGAAGAAAAAAGCTAAAAGCAAAGAAAAATTAAAAAAGTTAAAAAAAAAACGCGTATCAGATGCCACAGGAGCGTCAGAAAGAACAGTGAAAAGAATTGTTCAAGAACGCTACTTTTCTATAAGTAGCTACTCAATTGGTCCCCCGGGACCTAACGAGGCTGAGTGCATCCCGTGCCAGACCTCCCAGAGGGAATAAAATCCCCATGCTGGTACTGGGGATCGAACCCGGGTCCTCCGCTATCAACTGCGCTACGGAGGCGATCAGTCGTTGGAAGAATGATTCATAATTCTTATTTCTGGAAAAATGTGCTCTTACAATAGCTAAATTACTTAGAATTTTAATAGAAGGCATTAACTTTCAGGGCAGCAGGTCATCCTTAAACAGAACATGAGAGGAGTGGGTTTTAAATGGAGAAAGACCAAATTTACAATATCTGCAGTGATGCACGTATTAATACGAACACATTTGCACAGGTAATTAAGCTAGGTGCATTTTTTCTGCATGGACTGTACGAAGTAGAACGTTATCTGAGTAGCATATGAAGCTGACGCACCAATTCCCTTGCTGTCTGCTGTCACCTGGCTTGGCTTGGTAAGTAAACTCGCTTTCAACCTTTACATTTAGTTCCTCCAGGGGCCAAGAACGGTGAATCCAGCCGTACATATCACACATATATCTACCTTAGCATCTTTGTTATTAGGTAGGAATGCAACTGTTAACTATTTTCTAATTATTAATTGCACAGTATGTTAACCTTGCAGCCTGGGATAACTTGTGTCAATAGAAGGTTACTAAGTCCTCCGGGACCGTGGAGCAGTACATATAACAAACAACGCAGAAACCCTATTTGCATTTCCTTCAGTGCCAGAAAGCGCGTATAGAACATGATCTGTGTTACTCTGAAACAAAAGACAAAGCTATGGGTAAGTATTCGACCTCATATGACTGCATTATAATGCCACACATACAGCTGAGCTTTTCATTTCCACGGACAGTCTACCAAGAAATGCAGTAGCCA
>CM060962.1:8725699-8750699 GCA_030765045.1 Tenodera sinensis
AATTATAAATTAACTGCAGATACTGACATTAGCAACATGTTAAAAAAACTGCAGCATCAATATGAGAACCTCATAGGCCGTACTAATGGACGCTGATGTTTGTGTTCATGCTACATGTTTCTTTTAAGGGATTAGTAATTACAATACAACATTTCATTGGTTACATCATCCTTTATGATAACAACACTATTTAGCCAATCTCTACAGATACTTGAAGCCTCAAATGCGCAACCACGCCCTCTATTAAGACTTAATTAAATCGTGCGTAGTCGCCTCATTTTCAATCGGTATAAAAACAATCTGATGTGTTGCACTCACATGACTTTCTCTACTCTTGTACTATCCATTCTTACAAACTCTTATTCCTATATCTTCTTCGTGTTAGTTGAGATAATCATTTGTAGAATTATCTTATTATTTATATTCTTGTAGGTACAAGGGGAATATGGGAATACAGTAGGCTTTGAGCGATAGTCAAATCTTTTAAAGTTTTCAAATACCGTTATCTTTGCACGGCTAACATATGAAAGGATGAATAACGATGTTCCATTTGACAGAACTACACGTTATACAGAACTCACACAAATAACAAGGAACAGCTCCGAAATGGTCCATTCTAGAAAGAAAAATATTTGGACATAAATTGTGTACTTTAGCAAGACCTACATTTTTGTATAGTAGGATTTTGTCTGTTTCTTATGGATTACCAGTTATGCAAAAGTCTTCTAGAGTAAATTTTACTGCATGGGCTATAGCCAGAAAATTCAAGATATAGGTACGTTTTATTTGTCATAAGGATATCTCAAACATATGATATTTTAATAAAAATCGTTAGAGCCCTTTTCAGAAAATCAATATTTTCGAAAATCTTCCATGTAAAGGGTAGTTTAGGGTGGGGCTATTTTCTTCAAAGCTTCGTGTCGCATCCTTGAAATACATTAAACTGAAATACCAACTTTGGTTTTTACCGACCTTTGGTTTTGAGTTATGCTGTCCACAGACTGACAGACACACACACACACGGACCTTTCTCTAAAAGTGCTTTTTTGGAATAAGGGGTCCTCAAAACATATATTTCCGGTAAAATCTCGACATTGAAATTTTGGGTGGAATTCAATACTTCCTCTACTTTGCATAATAGAGAAAGTAAAAATGTATACGAAAACACTTCTGGACAATGAACGCAATAATAGGTTCATCATCGTAAATTATTCCTTTTTTCATGACTTTGAACCAATTTTCACCGACTTATACCATGTGGGGAGGTGCTGTACGAGGTGAGTTCAGTTAGTTATGTACAACTATAAGACTAAACATTCTATCCTTGGTATTTGTGCCAAAGAAGTGGATCTTATGTCTAAAGAGCCCAATTTATGTAGTTTTCGTAAACTGTTCTTACACTCTCACTTCTTCTGTTTATCTCATGCTCATGTAGATAAACGTTCACAGAAACAGTAGCATTTGTAATTTATTGTAGGTACAAGGGGAATAAATGAAACTAAAGCTATAGTCAAATGTTTAAAGTGGCATTCAAATTTCTCCCTCACTCCATGGCATCGTTAGAAACAACTGAATGGCTGCCACTCTTCAGTAAATGACAATAACAATGGATAATTCGAAAATTGCTCATGCCACAAAGAAAGGGATTATTAGTCAATTATCTGGTTGGAAGAGATTTATGCTTTTGGTGTAGTAAGTTTGTGTCTTTACATTACGGTTTACCTGTTATATAAAATATTTTACTAATGGAATGGGTTTCACTGACTGTCTAGCTCGACGGCTTCCTGATAATTTACGCCTTCCTGTTGATAATTTAAACTTTTCGAACCAATACAAATTCAGTTTCTAGTTTCAATTTTAAAATCCCCAAAGCACATCTGCGCAGATAACTTCTTAGACGAAACCATTTGTGCACAGAAGTCGTGTACAAATGGTGGTAGCTATAAAACTATTTGGAAATCGTCACTTGAAGAAATAGATGAACATTTAATACCAGAAAACACCAAGAAAAACAGACAAACTGCGTGGAAGCAACTTAATGACTAAGGTATAAGGATATAAGCTACTACCAGACACTCCAACAGCAGCCATTTTGAAAGGCTCAGCAATTGATATGAGCAAGTTGAATGGACAACAATATGAAAGTATACAATTAAAACCAGGACTTCGTTGTATATAGTTCCAAAGAGATTTAATACTAAGGATATGACATTTACAATAACTTTTTGAACTTCAGAAGGCCCTGCCTGGGAAAACACAAGTAAGGTAATTTAAGTAGTTGTTTTTAGATTTTATTAGCTTATGCTCAAGCATTGTTCGCTAAAGTAGTTAAGCCAAATCAAACTCGAAGTTGTGTTACCCTTAAATAAAATTACTCGTGACTGGAGTCACTCGCGATTTTTTCGGAATATCACAATCTCCAGTAAGATTATTTATGACTAGAATTGTAAGAAAATCGTAGGACACTGTAGACTATCATAAGCAAGCGTAGACTACAGTAGTCTTCCTAGTAGAATTGCTCAGTTAAGAACCTACCTGCGTTACCTGTACGTAAGGTGTGTTGCATACCAATCAGGCGTTACCTCATATCGATCGTGCTTTTCTTTTTGACCATGTTTTAGTATATTCCTTTAGATAAAGGAAGCGTTAAACCCTGAACCGTCTCGAAACTGAGATAGGGTTATAAAGGGCCGCCTAACCCACGGAACATTAGTGTCTCCAGAAACATCTGAAGCTCCTCTAGGTGTACTGCAGTGAAGATCCAGGACACTGATGCTGGTTACGAGTAATGTTATGTTGAATCGAAAAGTACAATGTTATCACAGTGACCAAAATCATCACAGGTTTTGGTGATCATCATGTTTGAATTTCTCATTATATTTCTCAGTTCTTGTGTCTTTACTTTCTCTACCACGTATAGTAAGTAGAGGAAGTATTGTATTACACCCAAAAATTTGATGTGATTACACCGGAAATACATGTTTTGAGGCCCCCTGAATAAAAAATCATTTTTAGAAAAAGTCCGTGTGTGTCAGACTGTGGGCAACATAACTCAAAAAACGAAAATTCTGCTTAACGCCAAATTTGTATTTAAGTTCAACATCTTTTAAGCATGCGACACAAAGATTTGGAATAAAATTCTTCCACCCCAAACTACCGTTTACATGGAAAATGTTTCCAAGCAATCTTGGTCTTGTCGAAAATGGCTCTGACATTTTTTATTAAAATGCCATATGTTGAAGCTATTTTTAAGAAAAATGAAATGTATATTTTGAACTTTCTGGCTACAGCCCATGTAGTCCTGCTTACTCTGAATGACTTTTGCATAGCTGCTAAACCGTAAGAGATTGACCAAATCTTACTGTACAAAAAATGCAGATCTTGCTGAAACACACGATTTATGTCCAGCTTTTTTATTTTTTGTAGAGTGAACCGTTTCGGAGATATTCCTTGTTATTTGTGTCAGTTTTCTAAAACTTAAACTTTCGTCAAATGGAAGATCGTGCTTCATTTTTTTATATTTTAGCCATGCAAAGTGAACATACTTTTAAAAGATTTGACTATCGCTCAAAGCCAACTGTATTCACATATTCCCCTTGTACCTTCAAGGAAATAACAATAAGTTAATTTCTGCAAACGTTTATCTCAACTAACACGAAGAAGATATAGGAATACGAGTTTGGAAGAATGTTAGTACAAGAGTAGAGAATGTCATATGAGTGCAACACATCAGATTTTTGTTATGTTTCTCTCTACCCAATACTACCGGTAATCCTATCATTTACTACGAGATTTATGGACTGTACGAAAACTGCCGAATCGTAGATTTGGTATCACTATTTCCAGTATGTTAAATGTATGAATTTTTGTCATGCAAACATTTTAATATAAGTCACATAAATTAAAATCCTCAGATTTGAGAAAATGAAAAGTAGGTAAAAGGTTTACATTGGGAGATTTTCTTGAAAGTCGTGTCGGGTTTCAAATGTCAAGTTTGGTAACTAGCTAAAATTTTGTTTTCGAATTCTGCTGCTCACTCCGAATTTACTATAAAAATTTTGTTATTCAGGTGGTGGCCTCATAACATATAACTTCGCTGAAATTTCAATATGGGATTTTTGAGGTACAGAAACTAAAACGTGATTTTTTAAGTTCTATCATCCAGATCTCCCTTTACCCACCTCCAGAGAAGTTGCTGATCATTGCAGAAGATGCACCATACCTCAAAGAATATGTCTGCGAAGTTTTAAAGGCCTAGGGGGGGTGGGGGGGGGGGAACTCATCTTTTGGATGCCATTTTTAAAGTAACGAACCTCTACCTTTTAAATGGGCATGCCCACACCTTTTATTTCAATTTTAAACTCAAATTTTCCCACAAAAATATAGCTAGAGATCTAATTTTTCTCTAATATAGCTCAGAATATGGGTACTAAACTGTATGTTTGGAATTTGGATATCGGTTGTAATTTAAAAATAAACTGAAATACTAATGCGCTGCTCTTTATGATATTTTTACACTTTGCGATATTAAATATTTTAAAGAAATTCTATTCATTATATGAAAATTTCTATCCTTTAATTTGTTACAAAGGTAATGAGGGATAATTGAAAAAATCAACTTTGTAGTTCAAGACCTCTTGGAGGAGATAGATTTTTATACCCTATAAATTCATTAATATATCAAGAATATGACCAGATATTGGAATAAAATTTGGTACACACATTTATTTAGTTGCTGGAAATGCCTGTTCAAAAAATTAAGCCTATAGCTTCAATACTTTGGAAGACTACATTTTTCACTTGTGCGTATCTTTAGATGGGCATATCTAGTAAAATATTCAAGCGAAATAGTAGATCACATAAACATTACCATTATTTTGTTGAGTAAGATTTAGGGTCTCCAACGAACAAAAGCTGTTTGTGGAATCTCTCAAGGTTTCAGGACAAAGACGCGTATTGTGCATGTATGAACAGAGATTTTAAAACAAACCTTTCAGCAAATTAACAAGAACAAAGACGGCGGAAACAACATATATTTTAACATTCTTCTCAAATAAATAAATGGCGCAGTACATTTCCCATTAGTTAATTGTAAACTCACTTAGCCTGTCTTGTTACATTAGATCTTAGGGCAAACTCCTATACTCACAATGCAACATGTTCAGTTTATTTCCGCAGCCATTTAAACCAGCATCATGCAATTTAGAGTATACAAATTCAGGACTTCTAGGTTTCAAAAGAGTTTTACGACTAGATAGAAGCTTTAAATGCATATACTTGTTAGTAGATTCTCAGATTATTCTTCATAATGGCTCCAACAGAAATACTGCGGTTTCATACGCCTAGGTATAACATAAGTTTTGTTTCTGCAACACTTATATCTCCTAACAGAGCAAAGGACTAATGCCGCATCTATTCCAGAAAGTCAAGCAATTTCAACTGTCGGACAGGTTTTTGTGTTGTGTATTCTTGTGCTATAACAAACACAAAGTGCAAATATCGAACATTAAACGTACAATTTCTATAGAATAGTTTAATTTTGAACTACAACTACAAGAGCAATAATATGGCAGTTTTGTGCATTATGATCAGTCGAGTAAAACGGATATCTAAGAGAAAAAGTGAGCTAAAGGCGTAATAGTTTACACAATTTACCATAGGACAATGATGCTCGTTTTTAGAATTCGGTAGAGAGAGAGGGGGGGGGCGGCGGAATCAGATTGATACTTAGAAAATATAAGCTCAAGATTAAACTGTTAAGTAAATTTTTGCACTGAAAATATAAGCTTCAATAGGAGTGGAACATTTGCTAATATTCAAAAGGTACATACAAGAGTTATTACTTGAACTGTATCGCAGGTTAAGTCTCTAAAACGGCGTGTTCTCCAGAAATCGTGTGCTAAAGCGTTCCTTTTTGCAAAAGTTCAAACATAACGATATATAATAAAGCACTCTTCAAGATGAAGCAGGAAAACACACGCGTACGCATACAAAACTATTTCTTGGTGTTACGCCTGAGAAAGCTGAACACTCGAGTAATTAAAAATAAATTGGATATGTTAGCATGCGCATTTGCAAGCTGCAGCTTAGACCTGAGAGGAAGGGAGGAGGCTGCTACACGCTTTTGTTCAAACTAATTGAACGGGATAAAATTTGCTGGTAACTTCAATGTCCTTTCGGAGAAAATTCGCTTTTCCTGACCCGGCACGCACTACTCAACAAAACACGTTCGTGTAGGAATTTGCACGTCATCCACGAAACAGAAAGTTCACTTGTTTTGAAACCGATATTCACTTGTATGCAAAAACGTTCAAGCACAGTATTGTACGTTTATGACACCCAAGCCATGTGCATGAATCGTGGAGCAGTGTGTTGTGGTAATACGTCCAAACCTTAGGAAATGCACTTCTAACATGTAAGCGTTGCGGATAATAAGGTGGTGAAAGGGACTTAAGGAATAGCACCATGGCCAAACTCATTTGTCATGGTGGTAATGTATGAAAGGATATTGGGATAGTAGCCATTTTCATTTATCATGATTTGAAGTCCGACTATGACAATGATAGTTGGTTCATATTTCCCAAGCGCTACGCGTTATCAAACATTACTGCAAATCATGGATATACGAGTTACAGAGTAAACTAACATACCTGAATACATCTTTAGAGCTGCAATACATCCTTTTGCTACCGCGAATAACCGTTCAAATAATAAACGCCCCCAAATACTGTAACAATGAGCTTTTAACTTTGTTCAATATAAAAGTCCTGCTAAGAATGATTCACAGTTGTTTGCATCGTTTTAAGCCAATAACTGAGTCAGGAAAAATCTCTAAGGACCTAGAGGCACAAAGTAAACACAGTAAACGGGTTTACCTTGCTAACAGAAACGCAGAAATGCAGGGGCACGTACACACCACCGAAAATGAATGGATTTGCCTCACTCTTTCACCTTTAATGAGATTTTCCTGCAGAAAACAAATGAAAGCCACTGATTGCAGGCGATAAACATTGCTTTCTATTGCGCATTAGCCGCGAAACGAAACCTTTCTACTGGATAATCTACCCCCTACCAAACTGCACAAAGCATTCCCTAATATTTTAAGTACGTTACGTGTAAACATCGTAAACAGCTAATCAGAGCACAGGGTCCCTTAAGCAATTTATCGTGTGTACATTGCGATGAAAATAAACAATCGATCGCACGATTACAATCCCTCTCGCTAGTGAAGCCACGTTATCACTGACTTACTTCCTGCGGACACAGATTCACAATTTGTCCTTAGTTCAGTTAGCATGAAGCTGATGATGAGAACTGGTAGCAAATGTCTTCCTCAAATATGCAAGCAACTATAATAGTGAATACAAATACTATGATCAATAACGTAGATACCAGTTAGTAAGAAATTTCATTTGCTTCACGTTTCAAGACCTGCTTGGTTTCTTTGCACACGATGGCAGATCATCACAGCCTTTAACTGAAGAGCATAATAAAGCAAGTATAACTGAGGAAAACTGGTTAAAGCAAACGTAAGAGCAATCAAAAGCATTTCATCTCCATTATTTGTCAAGATAATTAGCACTCGTTTACACTGAATACACTTCACAAGCCCTTTTCGGACTCAAAGTGTGCACACAATTAGCGTAAGTTGAAGTGTAACACGTTTAGAATATTGCAACATAAAACATCACTTCCCCTCGTTAAATAATACTAAGTTGTGAACAACGCTGGGAGATGAGAATTCATCTGAAAACATAGGAAGGAATGAATATAAGAGAGAACCTCCGGAGACAGATAGCTTACCGACAGCAGTGGACAAGATGAAAGCAAAGCTCAAGACGCCCGCTACGATATACCGGCGGCACGCAGACATGGCACAGAAAGCATCGTGAAGTGTGGAACACTCGGCACCATGAGAGAGAGAGAGAGCGAGCACACAACTGACGCGTCGGCCTGCGGGAGGAACACTGTTCCCGCTGCTCCAGGACTCCTCGCCGCGCCGCGTCGACTCGCGTCGACTCGACTCGACTCCCAACACAACTCCGCCCTCCACGTGCTTCTCCGTCTCTCTCTGCTGCCTCCAAACCATTAACGCTAAACCCGCTCCAAACCGCTCCGCTACTTGCAATATAATTAGAATATTTCAAAAATCAAAACCCATTGCCCATGTTTCAAAGTGGTTTTTGTTGTCACGGACATTAGGCGTTCGCGTAATGGCGATAAATACACACCGATGAAAAAATAAAAAAGATACAAAGACTATAACAATTTTCTTTCAGAAGTAGTGCTGAAAAAATTCAATGAAAGGGGATAAAGGCAGCAAACAATGTAAGCCCCATTAAAGTGTTATATAAAATTATCACTGCGGATGAGGAAAGAACCCCAATACTCAAGCCGAGAATGCACCCAGAGTTTATATTCATTTACAACACAAAGTTTCCCTAAGGCAGAGAAAATAGTAATAATTACTCAACATAAGTTGGCTTAAGGATACGCATCTGTGAAAAAAGGCTTAAAATTTCAAAAATTTCCAAAAATGGATTTTTGTTTTATCCAATAGTATAAACCTTCTGCTTTATTTTGATATGCTTTTTATAGCCTTACGGCCTTTTTAACTATGTCATGTAGCCGCCTAACTGATTGCTTGTAAGTGGTCGTGTCCATTTAAATCCATACAGTTCCATTATCCTTGCTATGACTTCAAACTTAGTTTTTCCATGTTTTTATTTTTAGCACTGTTTGCTCTTTAAAATGCTCCACACGATGCAATTTTCAGTACTTATGCATGAAATTTGGTGTACCTGCTTAGAAATAACATTAAAAAGAAATGATGAGATAATTCTTTCATAACGTGAATAACTGCTGAGTAATTAAATATTAAAGTTTACATTTCGAAATTTAAATGAAAAAAAAAGAATAATGATTTTAAACTTTAAAATTTATTTTTATCCAAACTAATAACAAGATTAAAACATTATCTCATCAATTTCTTAACATTCTAATACAGAATATAACTGAAAATTATTAAGTTTTTCAAATCAAAATTGCATCATGGGGGAACCTTTATACAAATACTAAATAAACGTAATAAAATATTAATATGTTAGCAACTGATCTGACTAAATGTATGAAATTTAACACAGTTACTCCTCACTATACAGTGTCTGTTGTGTTAAAATTTCAGATCAATCCAATGAAAACTGTAGATTTTCAAAATTTCACAGATGGGTATCGGTAACATTTTGATTATGAGGAAAAATTAATTTTGACTAAGGCCAGGGACACACCACACCGCCCTTTTAGTGCCGTGAGCCGATCTCCTCGGCTTTCTGAAGTCGGCAGTAGACAGCCAGAGATGTAAAGTGCCACGGATTTTTATGTTGAACATCGTTATTACGGAAAATTGGTAACTATGCCCAGTGGTCAAAGTATCGAAACTGTTTAAATATAAGGTACATTTACTACCATCTCCATCTGTAGTACCTAAGAACAGCTTGGATGACCACTCAGTAGCATTAAAGGTAAAGCTTTGTTTTATCACTTTCAGTTTATAAACTCATAATTAAAATGCACAAAAAATAGTATGACATATAAAATGAAGTAACGATGCTTTTAAACAAAACAGCATGCATTATTATGCTAGATTTCTTTAATTGTATACAATTAAATGCAGTGAAACAGTGACGTGTAGAAGTATGGTTAAGCACATTTTTATAGATACTCAGCAATAAACTGAAGCAAAAATTGATCATTTTAGAGTTTTGACACAGTACAAACGTATTGTTCCCAATTTCTGTTATTAATCTTTCTCCAATGAGAAATTGTGTTCTTACACACTGAATAATAATTAGCGAAGCTTAGTGGGTGGGGAGGGGAGGGGGCGTACCTGGAATCACGTTCGAAAACTAGATGTCACTATCTTATAAATGCTTAGCGGTATTTATCTCGCATCGATCGAAATATTCTAGCAGCTTTTCTTCGCCTACGCTGGCTGCAAAAACCTGGAGAGAACCGCTTGCCATTTTTCACAGGAATGCACCGCATACAAACACAGAATGCACTACACTGGACTTGATAAGAAACGAAACAATCAGAGAAGAACTGAATATGTATAACTTAAACGACAAAATCGGGGAAAATAAACACAAATGGAAAGAGCACGTGAACCGCTCGAGTGAGGAAAGGATACCTCTTTTAATCAAGAGGCACAAACCAGTAGGGAATGGAGATATTGTACGCCCGAGAAAAAGATGGGAACAAAGAAAAATGTGAAAAAGGAACAGGTGGAATCGCCTAATCCCTGAACTGCAGAAGAAGACAAACACAGTCTGATGCATTGTTTAGTGTTGTGAAAACCACAAATAGCGTTATAAAGCTGCCTTTCAAGGGTTTGCATTCCGTCACTACAACATGTCATATTTTTCCAGTGCAATGTTTTGCGAGCCGATATAATCGGCTTGGGCACTGAAGCGGCCGTATTTCCGAAGTCGTTCGCATTTGTTCTGGCACTTTAATGTATCAGCCGCTGCACCATTTGGCTCTAATGGGGGCAAGGACGGTTGCACTACAAGTATAAGGTTCTACATATTTATTATAGGAGCTAGGGATCTAGAACTCACTTCTCTATATTACAGGTCTTAAGCCCCTTCAACTGGCCAAAATAGTTGTGATTGTCGTTGTAGTTGCTTTAAATGGCGTATTATAAACCAATCATCGCAGACTTTAGTTTTGATTTTTGCCTTATTGAATATGTTTTTATTTACTTTGGTATTTAGGCCATCTTCTGTGTCTATGGCCCTGACGATGCACCTCCCTGGCGGATGGATGAGGTGAATGAATCCTAAGGGCGGCCGAAACGTTGCCACAAAAGAGCAGCTGGCAGAGTCCGCACATTTTCCCAGTTAGAAGCACCCCTGCGGAGGCTGACGTAGCTCCCCCTCCCCTCGGCTTTGACCATTCCTGAGGGCCCGGAAACCACTGTCTCGCTGTCCAATCCTGGGGACGAGAGTTCCATAGCGTATTTATTCCCCCTACCGTGTTGCTGCCGCGGCGCTTTCCGACGCTTCGAACCCTGGAAAAAATCTAACGGATGAAGGGCGAAATGAAATGATTAGTGGAACGAGATGGAGGGACAGGAGATTCGAAGGATATGGAAATCCTTCCCAGCATTCGCCTGGTGACCCGGGAAGCCTCAGAAAAACACCATGGGTCAGAAAAGTTGGCCAGGGGAACGAACCAGGGACCTCCCGAATGCAGGCCACAGACGTTACCGCCTGAGCCATCCCGTTCGGTGAGACTGTCAAACAATCCAATACTTTTTTATCTATTTGCTTACTTACATATTCCGTCTGTTATGGCATAAATTCTTTTTTATTGCCGCATTGTGCTATGTTTATTTAGTATTACTTATGCCTTAATGCTGTTAATAAAAACATCTCTGAATAACATCAATTAAGTGTCGAACAGATATTCTGTGTTCTGAATGTAGCGAATTCAAGATCCACAAATGTGTTATAGCATTGTGATCAATTATATACACAGTCGGAACCTGTTTAAAAACATCATATTTAATATTATAAATCCTTTTGAGCACTTTAAAAACTTATCTTTTATTCACTAAATTAACTGAATCCCCATTATTTGATTATAATAAGACTAGCTGTTCTTTTCTTTTTTCTTTTAATTGAGTTCTGCTCGCTAAATTATTTGATTGGTTTTACAACTTAAATCTAAGCTTATGTCCAAGCAAATCTGCTGTCACGAATACTGATTCAGTGCTTTGTTGTAAATAGTTCTACATTCTCTTTCGTTATGTATGCTATTTTCATTTATTTGAAAGGAACTTTCTTCCGAGCATCACATTTTCTTATTCAAGGGTGGTGCTAGCCATTTTTGTTTATATTCTAATTAATATTTTTATTGTAGTTAAAACAATGAGTAAGATGATAACAAAGGTGGATAAATGTAGTCATATTTAGAAAATAAAACAAGGAAAATAAAAGGTAATGAAAAATGGGCACCTTGTTTCGTGTTTGCTTGTTAGAGGCAGTTAGATCTGTAAGCCCCGTTCGGATAGGCATCCCTTCTGGCGTTCATTCTCTAGAAACCGAGCCTCGGTACATCCTTTCTTCTACTCAAGGCAATGTATCGGTGAAATAATAGAAAACGACCAAACTTTATATCTTTCTTTCTTTCTTTCTTTCTTTCTTTCTTTCTTTCTTTCTTTCTTTCTTTCTTTCTTTCTTTCTTTCTTTCTTTCTTTCTTTCTTTCTTTCTTTCTTTCTTTCTTTCCTTCTTTCCTTCTTTCCTTCTTTCCTTCTTTCTTTCTTTCCTTCTTTCTTTCTTTCTTTCTTTCTTTCTTTCTTTCTTTCTTTCTTTCTTTCCTTCCTTCTTTCTTTCTTTCTTTCTTTCTTTCTTTCTTTCTTTCCTTCTTTCCTTCTTTCCTTCTTTCCTTCTTTCTTTCCTTCTTTCCTTCTTTCCTTCTTTCTTTCTTTCCTTCTTTCTTTCTTTCTTTCTTTCTTTCCTTCTTTCTTTCTTTCCTTCTTTCTTTCTTTCTTCTTTCTTTCTTTCTTTCTTTCTTTCTTTCTTTCTTTCCTTCTTTCTTTCTTTCTTTCTTTCTTTCTTTCTTTCTTTCTTTCTTTCCTTCTTTCTTTCTTTCTTTCTTTCTTTCTTTCTTTCTTTCTTTCTTTCTTTCTTTCTTTCTTTCTTTCTTTCTTTCCTTCTTTCTTTCTTTCTTTCTTTCTTTCTTTCTTTCTTTCTTTCTTTCTTTCCTTCTTTCCTTCTTTCCTTCTTTCCTTCTTTCCTTCTTTCCTTCTTTCTTTCCTTCTTTCCTTCTTTCCTTCTTTCCTTCTTTCCTTCTTTCTTTCCTTCTTTCCTTCTTTCCTTCTTTCTTTCTTTCCTTCTTTCTTTCTTTCTTTCTTTCTTTCTTTCCTTCTTTCTTTCCTTCTTTCTTTCTTTCTTTCTTTCTTTCTTTCTTTCTTTCTTTCTTTCTTTCTTTCTTTCTTTCCTTCTTTCTTTCTTTCTTTCTTTCTTTCCTTCTTTCTTTCTTTCCTTCTTTCTTTCTTTCTTTCTTTCTTTCTTTCTTTCTTTCCTTCTTTCTTTCTTTCTTTCTTTTCTTTCTTTCTTTCTTTCTTTCTTTCTTTCTTTCTTTCTTTCTTTCTTTCTTTCTTTCTTTCTTTCTTTCTTTCTTTCTTTCTTTCTTTCTTTCTTTCTTTCTTTCTTTCTTTCTTTCTTTCTTTCTTTCTTTCTTTCTTTCTTTCTTTCTTTCTTTCTTTCTTTCTTTCTTTCTTTCTTTCTTTCTTTCTTTCTTTCTTTCTTTCTTTCTTTCTTTCTGTCCCTCTTTCTCAATATATTTATGTTGAAGATCCCATATCGTAGAAAAGGAGATCCAATGCCCTTGTGGAAAGGAAGAAACAATGGAAGATATACTGTGCAATCATCATCATGATCATCATCATCATCATCATGATCATGATGATGATGATTTTTATTATTATTATTATTATTATTATTATTATTATTATTATTATTATTATTATTATTATTATTATTATTATTATTATTATTATTATTATTATTATTGTTACTATTACTATTATTACTATTATTATTATTATTATTATTATTATTATTATTATTATTATTATTATTATTATTATTATTATTATTATTATTATTATTATTATTATTATTATTATTATTATTATTATTATTATTATTATTATTATTATTATTATTATTATTATTATTTTAAATATACAGGACATTTGTGCCTTGAAAGTTAACAAATATACGAATGTATCCAATGAGTAAAAGGGTGAACATACATTAACAAAAGCAATATAAAGGACAGCTAAAACTACAATCCTATACTAATAGTTTTTACAACGTCTTATAAATACTGTTAACAGTTTTTTGAGCTTTCTAAAACTACATTATTTTTTCAATTGTCAGTTAGTTTGTAGCTTCAAAATTGGATATGTTTAACTAGGTGAGAATTTCTTGTAATCTTTGCTGATTATGAGATGAACAATGTAAATGGTGGACCGTCGTGAGGTTTTTGAGCTCGTACACAGATATGTACATCCCGTGAGAAAGGATATGCGAAACCTGTTCCCACGGCCAGTCATAAATTGCCAGCACAAATGGAGGTTCAAAGCTTTTGATCTATAATCTGTTTTGGACTGAAGGAAAAAAGCAACTTTTCTGTAACTGCTCTATTAACACTGTATATCCAAAGCGACGACCATTTGTTTTCTTTAGACTTTCAGTTCTTCCTTTAAATTAGAAATAGGGCATTCAATGTTTTCCATTTTAATTGCAGATGTAGCAGTTTCTTTACCACCCACAGTTGAGAAAATAACATCAAGCAGGCTAATTATTCTCGGACGCACGGCTAAGGATGTTCAAAGAAACTCAATAAACATCGATTATTCTGCAGCTCTACCGTAGGTTATGAATACTTTTTCCTTCTTAATTAAGGTAGATTTATTTGTATCTGGTGTCTTAGACTACAGCTCCGGAAGATTCGCAGTTAATTCCTTTACTATACATAAATCAGGAATGGGCACGAGAGGCGAGGTAGCGATTGAACTTGCCTAATCCACCCCACATTCTCTTGCCGAGTGGCGAAAGTTGTTTTGATACAATTGCAGTGGTGGCTTCGTTCGTCCTGCGCTATCTTCAAGCTTTTAACCACGAAATGCAATTGCTTATATTAAATAAACTAATAAGAATCTAAACCCCTAAAAAGTGGAATATCGTCCTTTTTATGTGTTTACAAGTACGAGTATTGGGAAAGTACCTTTCGAAATTGTAAACAAACCCCAGTACGGTCACCAAGGTTTGATTAATGCTTCTGATCAAAGTGTAATTTGTAATATTGCAAATTGAAATTCGCATATTAGACAACAAACTTTCCTGAAACAGAAGTGCCAACGAGGCCACAGTCGCCACTGAATGAGGCGTGTTGGAAACTGAACAGCAGTGAATGGGAACCTTAGCTCAAAACACTACTGGTCTAATGACTTCCTTTTCACTTTCACAATTATAAATCTTTAATTATTTTATTGTGAATTGGTTTTAACATCTGGAAATTACTTGTTGCAATTATCTCCGCATCATTTATTTATAAAATGCTAATCTGATTAGTCAATTATTCCTGCATCACTATTTTCTGATACTTAAATGTTTCAAGCTAATTTACTATGTCACTGATTTACTTCTTCTTCTTCCTTCGCGGGTTAGGCATTAGGTTGTTGGACGGAACTCCGTAACTGCAGCTCCCTCTGCCGTTTAGGAGAGAACTGGTCCTTCAGGTTGGGCGTTATGCGTTGGGCTGGAAACCTACCACAGAAAATAACATTTCTCATGAGCCTCTAGAAGCAAGTGAGTTACTTACTGTAGAATACAATTTGATGGAAGCAAGCATACATGCAATTGCTCATCTAGCATCTAGTTACACGAACTTCCTTAAGGGTAACCGAACTCATAGAAGATGGATATATAGTAATTTGTGCAGTAGGTCAAATTAGGTAACTTTACTTTCTCTACCACGTATAGTAAGTAGAGGAAGTATTGTATTCCACCTAAAAATTCGATGTCGAGACTTCACTGGAACTATCTATGTTTTGAGGCCCACCGAATCCAAAACGGCATTTACAGAAAAAGGTTCGAGTGTACGCGCGCGCGTGTGTATGTGTGTGTGTGTGTGTGTGTGTGTGTGTGTGTGTGTGTGTGTGTGTGTGTGTGTGTGTGTATGTGCGCGCACCAGTCTGTGGACAGCATAACTCAAAAAACGAAAAGTCGGTCAAAAGCCAAAGTTGGTATTCTTTTAAGGATGCGACACGAAGATTGCTCCACCCTAAACTACCCTTTGCAATGCCACACTGATTGTTGTCACGTGTTTGCTGGCGTGTGGGATAGCTTGACTTCGACACAAAGAAAGAATTTGGAGCCACAAAGTATAAACCCGATCTTTCTAGACTAAAGTTCATTGTGTAACATTATGCAGAGACTAACATTGCCATTTTCTAACAATTTACACCTGTTTTAAAATCCACCAAAACTAATTTTAAAATTTATATTATATATCCTGGCTTCTAAAGCTTCTAGTGTTTCCCTTTGTGTAATATTGAGATTTTTGATATGGTTATAAAATGTTTTAAGTATTCAACGAATGGAATATTATAATTCACATTTGTTTTATTTTGTATCTTTAACATACTTATAGATGCTAGTTGTAAACAATGACCCCACATATTGCATTTTCATATTTTAATGATCGTAAGATTTATTTTACTTCAAAACTGCTATATTTATGTCATGTTAAGAGGACACACCTATTTCTCTTCCATGAACCTGTATGAACAATCTTTCATTTCATTTTGCTTCATTTGCTGCAGGGTTACGGTGCTGTATGGTATGTTGTTCCTGAGAGACGCGTTTACTTTATTGATTCATAACGAGTTTTGGGGCTAAAAGACATTCATTGGATTGAAAACCGGTAATAAAGATATGGTTATTGCATTAAAGAATATACCTGCAGATATTTACCTTAAAATGCAGGTGTACCTTGGTTCGGACTGTACGGCTAAGGTTAGACCTCGTCATCGGCAGGTAATGGGATCCACCCACAGAAGCTGCTTCTGAAAAATGGCTTCAGTTCATCCCCAGGCTAGCGGAGCACTTTCCTCAACGTTACAGATTATCGCTGTTATCACTTGAGTTGCACTGGGGCAACCGAAAAATTCCTTAACACTAGCAACATTAATGGACATGCCATTTCACGCAGTTTCAGGAAGTGTTTGAATATTCACCGACACATAAAGGGCAGATTTTCTAGAAACTAGGCTATTATTTTCCAAGATGTGTTTTGAGGTGCATTACGTACATTTAGTGAATATCTCTGGAAAATGGAACTCTGAATTGGTGCTCCAAACATTCACGTCATGACCATGTGCGATTAGGTGAAGTTTCAGTCAACTGGCGCCAACGATAAAGGCTTATTTTGTTTGACCGAGCGAGATGGCTCTGCGATAGCGTGTGAGGCTCGCATTCGGGAGGTCGCGGGTTCGGTCCCCACAGCTGGCCTACCTGACCCATGCGTTTGTTTCGGTGGTTTTCCCGGGCCGTCAGGCGAATGCAAGGAGGCTACATTCACACCCTCCCCCCCGCCCAAGTTCACTTTACTAAACATTACATTTGTCCTTCCATCCGTTTTAGGGTTGAAAGCGCCGGAGGGAGTTTGGATGCAGCATGGTAGAGACGAAATGCTCTGAGTAACTCCGTCCCTTGTCACGAAAGCCGGACTCCGGATCGTGTCCCGTTACAGCCCTTGAGCTCTTGAGCCTTGAGTCACTATTATTTTAATTTTGATGTCAAGAACAATTTTTATCTAGCACAAATTAATACGGTTATCTGCAACACATGTTATAAATTTTGACAATAAAATAATATACAATAAAAAGTAGAAAAAAGTCTGTCGACACTCATGCAAACTAAATGAGATCATGAGATGAATGTGACTCAAACAAGAGTGTGAGTTTACTTCATGGTTACATGTATGTTTCCCCAAGGATAAGGTATAAGCAGGGGGGAGGAGGGGGAGTAACCCAGATAGCTATCTCCGTGTAGTTCTTCATCATTCCTTCACTGTTTAATTCATGGGAGAAACCTCAAGGCATGATACTGAGAGTTTAACATGTCTGAATACAATAATAGTTTTAAAGTGGTACGCTCAATATCTGATAACGATGGGATTAATAGACACATGCTTGGAAAAATCCGCGTTAGTATATTGGATAGAAAATACAAAAATCTACTTTCAGTTAAAGATTTGATTTTGATTTCCAATCAGTGCATCTCTTAAAATAAGTTCAAAACAACTAGGCCAACCAAAATGATGCAAACTAGACATTTATGATGCGCCCTATTCATTCAGCAAACATTACTAAGAATGCTGGTATAAAACATTTAAATGTTGTACTATAAGGAACAGTGCAGCATAATGAAAGCTCCATCTCTTTTCAGAAAGGTTTTATTTCGATTTTCTTTCGAAAGATAAAATATCCATTATACAACAAAATTGCTTGAGGAGAAAACTATTGCAGCTTTAAAAGATGAAGCACCAGAAAGACGTTGAATATCTAGAACTACTCCAAATATTGTGAAAAACTGTAAGCCTTAAGCATCCAGATAAAGGCATTCACAATAGACATGCTTTTAATGAGCCCATGCACATTTGTCATATTTAAGAGAGTTTTGTCTCCAGTTGGGTAAATGAGATAACTTGCTTTTTCTGTCTATAAGGAAAGGATTTAGAAAGCTTTCTATAATGTCATGGCTGCACATCTCTTGTGTAAACTTTGTAAGAATATGTTTGAAGAATTAGGAGCAAAATATGTTACTGGGAAAGTCCCAAACTAATATTTATCCAATACAGACAGATAAACTTCACAATTCCAATTTCACTTATCACTTGAAACCTTAATAGAGGTTAAAATAATTGATTTTATGAACTTATAGTCGAAATGAGTTAACTTCCAAATGAAACAGTTACGAACATCACAGCACACACAATAGCTGCTCTCTGATCCAGAGCAATTTGGATGTGTTATTTCTCTGTTAGCAGATGCGAATGATGGCGATTGGTGTTTAAAGCTGGTAATGAGGCTCATTGTATTATGGCTCAACATGTTAATATTTTTATTTTCTCTACTACATATGGTAAAGTAGAGAAAGAATAGTATTCCATCCAAAAATTCGATGTCGAGATTTCAACGGAAATATATGTTTTGTGGCCCCCTGAATCCAAAAAAGCATGTTCAGAAAAAGGTCCGTGAGCGTATGTATGTCTGCGTGTGTGTTTGTCAGTCTGTGGACAGCATAACTCAAAAACGAAAAGTCCGTTAAAAACTAATGTTTGTATTTAAGTTTAATGTCTTTCAAGGATGTGACACCAAGATTTTCTTGAAAATGGCTCTAAAGATTTTGATTAAAATACCATATGTTTGAAATATTTTTACGACAAATGAAATGTATATCTTGAATTTTTTGGCTATAGTCCCTATAGGGTTTACTCTGGATGACTTTTGCATTAACTGGTAAACCGTAAGAGATAAGTCGAATCTTACACCAAAAATGTAGATCTTCGTTTTTTTTTTGTTTTTTTTTTTGGGGGGGGGGGTAGAGTGAACCATTTTGGAGTTGTGCCTTGTGGAGGTTTTTGAGAACTTATATTTCTGTCAAATGGCACATCGTTACTAATTTTTTATATGTTAGCCGGACAAAGGGAACGGAATCTGAAAGCCCTAAAAGCTTTGACTATCTCTCAGTCTACTGTGTTCCCATATTACCCTTGTACCTACAAGGAAATAACTAATAAGACAATTTCTGCAAATGTTTATCTCAACTAAAACGAAGACGATCTGGGAATAACAGTTTGCCAGAATGGTTCGTACAATAGTAGAGAAAAAAAATATTTTGCTATTTAACGACGCTGTGAATTGTGGGGATCACATCAGCGTCGCCGGTGTGCCGGAATTTCGTCCCGCAGGAGTTCTTTTTCATGCCAGTAAATCTACTGCCATGGAGCCGTCGTTTTTAAGCACACTTAAAAACCATCGGTCTGGGCCGGATTTGAACCTGCGACCTTGGGATCAGTAGGCCAGCGTGTAACCAACTGTGTCAACCAGACCGACAGAGTAGAGAAAGTCATGTGAGTGCAACACATCTTTATACCATTAAAAACTAGTAGCAGATTCTAATACGTGAAGCTGTGTGAATATTTTATACAAATAAACAAAAGTAAATTGATTGCAATGAAGCAGTAATGCAACATTTGAAAGGAATTCCATCGCCGGGAAACCGAAAGAGTAAACTAGTGTATTTATTATTCAGGAAAAGCAACTCAAGGTGGTAAGGAGAGAAAAGAAGACAAAGGAGAAAAGAAATAAGGAGAAGAAAAATACTTCTCCTGTAAAATGTATTCCACCTACTTTTTGCAAAATTGTACATTTAACTATAGCCCGCTGTTGCCCGAACATGATTATTACCCAGCTCTTGAATTGCATACTAATGTTTGAACTTGCCAGGGACTCAGATTCCATTCCCGTTTGGGCCTTGTTCCAAGTCTAGGATTTATTGATTGCTTCTCTGGTCAATTCAAGCCAAATGGGAAAGCTTCATCAGAAAAATTCCACAGCATTTCCTTCAACCGTCTTGGAATCTTTTCATTGAACACATCCAATACACTGGAACAGATACGAGCCGAGCCGAATTGGAGGCACCGGCAGCTGTTCATTATTTGCCAAGCTTTGTATTTGCAAAACTAAATCGTATGAGTGCCAGAAGTTTCCAACTGAGAAATAAGTTTGGGTGCTGGGTACAGGTGGTCGAAAAACTTGGCAGATTATTGCTGTGACAATAAGACAGAGAAAGAAGATTGCTTTATTTAGCTAATGTTTGATGTAGGTTAAGTAAACGTACTACCATGCTTTCATTTATGCAGCCATTAATCAAGGTTGTTGCATAAATTCAGGCTAAAATAACTGTGCAATAAAATAAGAGATTGGGGCAAAGGAATTCAGTTATTACACAGGGAAGCGGAAATAAAACGTTCTGTGGCAGATTATTTGGATGCAATAGTTGATTTAATTTTACAAATGGTCTACCGCAAGGTCAACATTTTCACTATAAATTGTGCGTGATAGTCGTTCTATGATAGCTTTTCAACGCTATTGATTTTCCCGTCCATAAATTACGGTAATTCAATGTAAACTTCCCCTGGTTGCAAAACCTGAATCCTCTGGTCATAACGGACTTGGGGACCGCCAGCCACGTCCCACCCTGTACTACTGCACCCTACTCATGGGGAGAGTTGACGGTTGCGGCGGTCGTGCGGTAGGTCTCGGCCCTTCTTAAGTACGCTAATAAGAAATACTGAAAAAAAGAATTATATTATTGAGGATAAATCTAAAGTGTACGCCAATATCACTTTTTCATCAATGTTGTTTCCGTTCTTTTCGGCCTGGGGACCGGCATACTCCAAGCACTTTCTCTCCGAATTCACTTGTTTTCATATTTATATTTTTCACTTTGCTTTTAATAACTGTACGCTCAAAAATTACACGACGCGCAGAACTCCACTTAAACAACTGCTTAACAACCATCGCTGCCTGATACATATTCAGAAATATGTCTCCTTGCTGACGAATCTAATACCCTCTCGTCTTTAACGTGACAAGTTCGCGAGATTAAAACCAAAGAGCGCGAGAACGAATCAATAATTGTAAATAAAGTCGGGATTTTCGTACGTAGGAAACAATGTGCACAGGGGGCTAGATAAACTTCTCGTGTTTAAACTGCCACCTTTTCCCCGCTTGTCATGACCAGAAACCCTGAAAGAATTGTTAGGAAGCTTGCTAATTAGCATACGCTGGGACTCACTTATACCACAGATTTCGCTACATCTCATTAGGTTCCAGAAGGGACTTCATAATTCGAAAGATGCAAAAACAAATAAACAACAAATTAATAAATCTTACATATTAAGTTTGGCGAAAAATATTGTGACAACAGATAACTCCAGTTTTTATGTCACTGTATTTCCTCTAAAACTGAATCACAATTCACAACTCGTGGCCTTACAGCTTAAAGCTGTTCAGTTCTACCGTAACCTTGACACTGTAAACAGCTCGCTGTGACAATTCCACTCAATAACTTAAAACAGACTCAACAATGACACCTCTGTACGTGCCGACTCGCTTATCTAGCCGAGAATTAGGTACCGGAGATTTTTCTGGAAATCGACGTTTCCCGAAGCTTCTCGTAACAAAGCTCGACATCGAAGCTTCACCAACTGTCTGGTGTTTGCTCCTAGCCACCATTGCAGCGTGTTGCCGAGTAGCTTAGTGGTGTGAGGTAGGTGACCTTGTGCCTCCTTCGATATGTGGCCGCCACCATATTATTTTAAAGGAAACCCTTAAGTGTGGAAAACACGTGACTCTCTCTATAAAAATTCAAATGCTACCTTATATTTTACTGCACCCTATAAACGTTTGTTTGAGAAGGAAATTGGCGATCTCAATGAAGTAATATGAATGTCACTTAATGCAAGGTTTAAAAAAAAAAGAAAAGCGGGAGGAGCAGAGTACTCGCATATTTTTCAGGCATTTTCATAGATGCTGTTTCATAGTTCAATCTTAAAACATGTAATAGTACATATTTCTGAAACGGCTAATTCTGTAGCATTTATTGCATATATATACTTCATATTTCAGTGAGTTCTATATTTTTCCTGTCCTAAAGTTCGTGTTACAAAAAAGTGTATAAAAAGAAAGTTCTGACAGGATACTGGGAGAAAATTCAAGTTCTATTTTATTATCTTGTAGAGATCTTTTAGAACAAGGTCTTTCGTAAGGAACGAAGAATGCAAATAAAACTAAAATAAACTTAATGTTTAAAAAATGTTTGGACGCATTAAATCTGTTATTTAGAAACGAAAAATTTAGGATGGAAAAGAAGTCCACTATTTTTATTCAAATTCATGTCATCGTCATCGTTTTTAAATGGCAACACCTTATATATTCACTTCTTACTGGTGGGGGAATATATCTTTCTCCACTTAATGAGAAAAAATAATATGCCGCCATTTAACATTTTCCTTTAAAAATGGGATAATTTTAGTTTTAGTTGAATTATTCCTTTTGGAAGACCTCTACGAGCTATGGTATGTTAATAATCAAGCATAGGAACTTCTCAGGAATAAAGCCAGAGCGAAAGGATATTAAGCTCAATCTAGGCTTTATGCAGTGACGTCACAGGCTGCAAACCACCCCAACACTCACCAAGCGAGTGGGCTCGGCAGTAGAGTGTGAGGCTCACATTTGGGAGGTCCCGGGTTTGATTTTCAAACACTTGCACTTAGCACACGCCGTAGCTAACAATCTTGCATAAACACGCGCTCTGTTTTATTCTGTTTTGCTTTTTGTGCCTGTAAATGCGTCTTGTATGCTATTCTGGATATTTATTGACATGCTTGTACATTTCAACTGACATGTTCAATGTTCACCGGCCTCCATGACTACTTGTGAACTCACTGAACGCAATCTAATCTAATCTTAATTCACTTCTTACTGACCAATTGTTTCTGGTTAATTTGGTTAATTTAATGTAATTGGTTATGGTGCTCGCTTGGGCTTGCAACGACGTAATCTATTACTTTCTCATTGGCTTCAGCACTAAGTCACATGACCTTCCATGTCGTGTGACACGGGGTTTCCCCTCTTTTCTTTTGGGATTTCGCCGCCTACTCCTACTCCTTGACGTCCCAATGTCCAAATACGCTTCTTCCCCGAGTGCTGATAACATCTTGCACCTAAGATTGGAAAATACACCTTTTTAAGTCTCCCTAACTTACGAAACCAGTGACATTTTAAAGTGGATGAATATTACCTGCATGGAAAATTAACAATTTAATTCTTCCAGAGCAATAAGACACACAGCCTCCAAATTTCGTCTATTCTATGTAAATGAGTTTGTTATCAAAAGCATTTTGATTAATGAAAAATCTCGAAGAAGTAAAACCAAGAATACTGGATTTGAATTTTATCATTGTACTTTACCTAAAATAACACGTTCAATTGGTTGTCCGAAGATAATGAAAAATGATAATTCAGCATGAAATTTAAGGAAATGAAAGTGAAAAAAAAATCTGATGTTTGGCGTTCACATGACTTTCTCTACTCTTGTATTAAACGCTCTTACTAACTCTTATTCCTATATCTTCGTATTAGTTGAGATACACATTTGCAGAAATTTTCTTATTGCTTATTTCCTTGTAGGTGGGAGGGGAATATTAGAATACAGTAGGCTTTATTTCAACATAAATTGTGTTTTAGTAAGATCTACATTTTTTGGTATAAATATTTTCTCCACCTCTTACAGTTTACGAGTTATTTAAATGTCATCCAGAATAAACAGGACTACATAGGCGTTAGTCATTAAATTCAAGATATACGTTTCATTTGCCATAAACATATCTGAGACATAGGACATTTTAATGAAAATCGTTAGAGACATTTTTGAGAAAATCAAAATGTTCGAAAAATTTTCCATGAAAAGGGTAGTTTAGCGTGGGGCTATTTTCTTCAAAATCTTCGTGTCGCATCCTTGAAGCACATTCAACTTAAATACCAACTATGGTTTTTAACCGACTTTTCGTTTTTGAGTTATGCTGTCTCAAAGCATATATTTCCGGTGAAATGTGGACATCGAATTGTTGGGTGGAATACAATACTTCCTCTACTTACTATACGTAGTAGAGAAAGTCAAAGTATAAATACTATGCAATGTCATATGTTGAGTTTCAGAGAATCGAAACAAGAGAAACTTGGTGGACATGCGAAACAGCTTTTATGGGTCGAACTTTGATGTTTAAAGTTTATTTTTCTCCATTTCCGTCATGTAGTTTGAATGTTCGTCATTACTTGATAATAACACGAACACAAGGGCCCATGTTGGTATGTTTTGGTTCTGATACGGCGCCGTAATGGAAGAGCCGTCTAGGAGAAGAGAAATAAAATGGTACATAGAGACAAGGCAGGCAGGAAAATGAAGTTGTTGAGGAAGAAGCGTGGCGGGTAGCCACATTATTTTCAGGGCTTTCTTCTCCTTCAAGTCGTGACACAAGCGCCATCTCCCGCGATTAGACAGATCCGTTTCCTTTGAACAAGGGCAAATTTCGTCGAGTTTTCCCCTTACAATGAGAGAAGGGGTGCCACAAACATCGATAAAGTGTAGGAACCTTGGACAGTCACGTTGCAGAAATACGGCGAGTTTTCGCTTTCAGAAGGAAACAATATTTAACTGAGATACTTCATATTAAACAAAAGGCTTAGTTAAGGGCACTGGGAGGTTATTTTTAGCACCACGAGGTTAACTTACACCAATATTTAAAATTTAAACGTAGCAGCTACTAATGATTAGAATAAATAGAAAT
>CM060962.1:8755699-8800699 GCA_030765045.1 Tenodera sinensis
TCTAACAGTTGATTAATACGTAGGTTCATTCTTGGACGAATTAAGGCTTTAATGTCTTATTATCTGGACTGAATCCTCATTCATAGTTTTCCAACAGAAATACTGCAGACTATTTCACTTATGCTGGATTATCACATCAACTCCTCCTTGCGGTTCCGCTAACCTAAACATTTTCTTACGTTTCTTAACATCCGAAATATCCTTGTGCAATAAAGTAAATACATTAAACACTAAAATTATTATTGTTGTTCTCACGGTCTACTGAATTAGTTGTATTTTCAACTCTGAAACTAAATCTTAATCAAAATGTATGAATGTTATTGTAAGCTGTTTACTTTTAAATCAGTAATATATTAACAAGACCAATTCACTTGTATACACATACAGAATGTAACAAATAGGTATGTCAAAATTTGTGAAAATGTTTCTTGCAGCTAGAGGATGAAAAATGTTATATGAACATAGGTCCAGAAATTGTTTATTTCCTTCTTAGATCACTTTTTCTACAGCTGAATCCCATACAAGAATACTCGATGGGAGAACTATGGGGAAACAGAAACCACAGCACATGTTCAAAATGTTCCCCATCAGCTCCAATGCATCCATCAACCCGCCATTGCATGGACTCTCTAATGCGCTGAATTAGGCCTGGGGAGTTTTGTGTTGTTTGGCAGTCTTCCACAATACGGACACGAAGAACCTCTAATCGGCAACTGGAGTTACATAAACAAGAGATTTCAAATGTTCTCACAAAAAAAAAAAAAAAAAAAAAAAAAAAAAAAAAAAAAAAATATTAGTGGGTTTAAGTTAGGTGAACGTGGAGGCCACGGAATTGGTCCAGCTGTTCCTATCCATCTACCAGGAAACCTGCTATTCAGAACTCCACAGACAGAAAGAGTGAAATGAGGAGGAGCTCCATCATGCATGAAGTACAGCCTCGTCTTATTGGTAATGGAATATCTTGCAACAAGACTGTAGCACAATGACTACATCACCTCCGCCTGATTTAACTAGATGCAAAAGCGAATGTTTACTACTGTGCAGTTAAACAACTATTCTGTTGTGGGATTATGGCCACAGGACAGCGATGTATTGTGCATCTCGCCGTATGCACAGAGTTGGAGAAAGAGAGAGAGAGAGAGAGAGAGAGAGAGAAAGAGAGAGAGAGAAACAGAGAGAGAGAGCTCTACCGTGAAAATAAACAATATGTAATATAACCTGTGTTCATGTAACATTTTTTAATCCTCTATGTGCAAGAAATGTTTTCCCAAAGCTTTCACATACCTTTTTGTTACATCCTGTATATGTTCCGCGTATCTTGGAAACGTGTCTAACGACTTTGGTCAAATTTTGCATTGAGATAAGGTTCTCCTTTCCAAGTTTATCTGTATATGCGTCTTTCCTGAAAAAACACGATTTTACACCAAAAAAAAAAAAAAAAAAAAAAAAATATTCCCTCTTTTACAAATAAGTCATACGATTTTCTGTGTTTGAAATAGAAATGCTACGTATTACATTCACACTGTTTTCTAAACTCTCTTTTAGATAACACACACACGTCTCTTTCTCTACAAACAGTTGGTATAGTCTGTAGGTGGATGTTTGTAACCTCGAAAAGCCCTTCACGGGTCATCGCAGAACTCGGCACGTGTATATATTTTTTTCATGGAGAAGCTTTTTATGCTATCCATTTATTTACTGTACAATATATTATTACTTTTACATGGTTTTCTCTATTCACTTTTCTTTTACGTAACACATATCCTCCTCTACTCACACTTCTACAAACAATTCATACAATTTTCTATGGCAGAAATATAAATGGAACAAATTACATCTAAATAAGTATGTTCTCAAAAAAAAAAAAAAAAAAAAAAAAAAAAAAAAAAAAAAAAAATGCAAAGGAAAAAGAAAAGAACGCAGAGTGAAGCTCAGTCGTCCAGGTGCTTAATATTAAATACTATTATGTAAGTGAATTACTAATTATTTTGGGGAATACTCTAAACTATTTCACTCGAGGTTTTCTTATTTGGGATAATTTTTCTCGCGCTTCGCGCTTGTCACCTGAAATCCTCTACCGGGAATCTACCCACGTACCCCCATATTCGCAGGTACCATGGCTAAACTACGCTGTTTTTCTGTTACAGTATGCGGGACAATGTTGCTTTAGTTTATAATCCAGGAAAATAGAGCTTGCAGCCGAAACAAAAGAAATTCGCTGCAGTTGTTTTTTGTTTCTTCAGGGAGTGAGTGACAGTTACATGAAGTTTATTGGAAAAAGAGCACGCTACTCAAAGGCTTGCACAAATCGCGAAAGAGAAGTGGATTTCTTTGCATTTTGTTGGTCTGACGCGAATGCTCATCTTTTATCCAACACAAAGAGAAAGAAATTCTGAATGCAAATATTTGAGGTATTAACTGAGGATGATGTAATGAAAGAGCACATCTTTTAGAAATCTTTAAAACCCTGCTGTCTTTGTTCATGTGCACAAATACAAGACAGGTTCTTAGGAGATTGTTTTTGTAAATAACGGTCCCTGGCGCGCCTCGAACTATACAGTCATCTGTTTATGCCTTACTTTGTCCAACTTCTGCAACAATATAGGCTTTTATGTTTTGTAAGTTGTCCTGGCCAAAAGCAAGGAAGTTAGAGTTGTATATGTTTTGAATATTAGTTGTGGTTTTGGAGCATGCTTCAGATACATACGGCTCAGTTATGAGGAAATCAAAATCCCTACCCTGACAGTGCTAAATTGATGAACTTAAGTTAAACTGGTTCATTAGTGTTCTATAATGTGGTACATTAGAGAATGTGAGCTTTTTCTTAATCACACAAATCGTTTATTAACATCTAGGCTATTAATTCTTTAAAACATATTCAACCAACTCATTAACACCGAAGTACATGAATAACGCCACTGCGATGACTTTATCACATCAACATTTGATTTAGCTAACTGTAGTAGTTCCTGAGGTGTTACCACCTCCCGGGGGAAGAGATGAGATGAAAGGAGACCGTAGGCCGGCAGAGAGTGGGGACAGAGCAGAGTCGCAGAGACGTGCCGAAGTCCCTAACAACTGAAGAGAATGCCACCCGGCGAACCACTGAGGGACCACCACCCAGCGAGGGTGATGAAGCAGCGGTACGCAGCTGTTTTTAAGCGGGGCCAAGGAGGAAGATTTACACAGCGCAAGCAACCGCAGCATCCGCTCACACACGCTCGAATCACCGCGCTGACAAGAGAAATAAAATGACATTCGCCTAGCGACAAGGGAGCGCCACAGAGAAGTACCCAAGTCAGTGTGGTAGGTTGCGGGGTTCGACCTCCTAAATGAGAGTCGCACACGTTACCGCGGTACCACCTTGCTTTATGCCATCCAGAGAAAACACTGTTCAGCGTAATAGTGGACACCTACATTTGGGAAGAAAAATCACATTTCTTGAGCATACGGAACTGCCTTACTTCTAAGTGATACTAATTTCTAGAGGAAAATGTTCCCTAAAAGTTGAGCTAAAATGTGTCTTTATAACAGTATAGAAGTTGTTATGTTTGTCGTGAAGTGATGTAGAATTTACAGTTTCATATTATTTTATGCAGAAACGTCCGTGTCAGAGCTGTGTAACTTTATTTATTTTTCATGCACATAAACTATATCTGGATGAATGAAATAATCTATTTTTCAGGTGTGGCAATGCTATACATTAAGGAGTAATAAAATGACATGCATGCTTTAAGAATGTATTGTTGAATTAGAATGTACAAATTCAAGATGTTCGTCGCCAGGAAAGCTTCAAATCATATTTTAGAATGTACAAGTGAAATAATAAACTTCCGCAATGTGCTCCATAAACAGTGCTGCAATTGTTTCGCTCTCTCCATTTCTTAAATGGTGAAGAACTATGTATAGGTGAATCCAGCATAGGTGTATTTTTCCATTAGTATGAAAGAGAGGTCTAACCATGGCGATATCTTTTTGCAACTGGTATTTCTCTATAATACAATTTTAAACACAAAATACCCATTGAGGTATTAGTTTCCTACGCTCTTAAGAAAAATAGATCGTGACAACTACCTCCATTTATGCTGACAAAGTACTATCTCATTACCTGAAATCGAGGACAACAGACCTTTGTTTTGTTACTGATGACCAGACATAGGAATTCTTAAGCAGTTGCCTTAAAGTTGTTTACTAGTGGTAATGGTTTGAGTGTTGATAGTGGCAAGGGTCGCAAATAGGCAGGTAGAAACCGATCCTAGTGCTATCTATACACTTTAAAATACTGTACAAGGGATGCGGGATTGTTTATTATCTGTCAATTGTCCAGTGACAGTTCAACCTTCCTTCCGTCCTGACTTTACTGCTTAGAACTTACTATGCGTGCTCCTAGTACGCGATGAATTCTTCCTTCGTTGCTTAGTCATAGAATTACGTACTTTTCTATGCTAGATAATTACCTAAATGTGTTCTGAAACGTCGACATATGCTTTGAAACCAGTAGAAGTATAAACTAGTCTACTATTATGTACGTTTTGGTCGGAAAAATTGTATAAGTTAGGTAAATAAAGCTAAGCATTGCGAAATGTGTAGAGACATTTAAGGTTTTCGCACTTCCCATACTAATCTGTCTTACGTACAAGAGTTTTCAATGCGTACTTCATAGCAGTGTGGACTGCCCAGTTGGTCCGCTGGAGGAAATTCTGCACGCAACGCCGTGAAGTCGAAGAAATTGCCGAAGGGAAACTCTCAAATTGTTGGAAGATTAGAAACAGTTATAGCACGTAAACATTCATTCTTGTAAATAAATGCATAGCAATAGAAGGGCCTCATTATGTGAACGATGAACATGTGGATATACTGTTTAGTCCTTAGAGGCCCGTCTAGGGAACGGATTCTGCAAACACAGTAATTCCTTCAGAAAGGGGAAAACTCTGAATAAAGAGTCATGCGTATAAAATACATACCTATTTTGAAGTAAAGACATATAAATACGTTGACAATAATCTTCCACAAGTACATAAATACATACCGATTCTGCTGAAGTCACCACCATCGTCCTGATGTTTTGGTTTACCGGGTATGTATTGTGACAACGAGCACCAATATGATGATGAAAATCTTCTTCGCTTTAACAAAGTGCACGTTCAATGTAACTTAAAAATTAATGTTTGGGTGGGCAGTTTATTATCAGCCCACTTACTATCAACGGTAATCTCAAAACTCAGCTTTATTAACAGTTCTTAAGCAAGAGTTGGTGTATCTGCGGTAAACAGCTGTTTATTATTATTCAGCAGGAGAGGTATCAAACCCAAAATTCATTAATATTCGTCGAGTCATGAACAGAATGCATCCAGGAAGATATATCACCGCACGAAGGGCCTCCAAGATCACTTGATTTGACCTTTATAGTTTTTTTCCGTATAAGACTAATTGCACAACAAATATAAGTCACATTTCAGAATATCAGCATGGATTCATTAGCAAACGCTCTACTATCACAAATCTCATTTATTTTGTACAGCATATTTCCACAGGTTCAAAGCAAGCCTGCCAAATTGATATCATATATACTGATTTCTCTAAAAGGGTGGAGTTCTCTGGCTCGGAGGACCCGGATTCTATCCCCGCTACGTCGTGGGGATTTTTCTTCGCTATGAAGTCTGGTCCGGGGTACACTCAGCCTCATGATGCCAACTGGAACTCCACATGGAGACAATATACCTAGATCCCATCAAATCCTTGTTAGACCTGACAAGGAGATCAAGGATCACTGATGGAGTCTAGGAATATACTTGGGGAGCCTAATACTCCAGCGTAGGGAGGTACGACAAACAGTAAACTCACCCCACCGACAAGGAAGGTGGAATTAAATAAACTCGCTTGTTTAAAAGCAATCAGGTTCTAAAGCATTTAAAACATATTGGTTCACATTTGAAGGCAGAAAAATGACATACAATATGATGGTATTATGCAATGACTGCAGTAAATTGACCGTAAACTATCCATTTGCAATACTACTGCACCAAAAGTTTCCCAACTTCTTCGCAACTATGCTCTGTACTAATGTTTTAAAACTACAAATAATTAATCTAATAATAACAACAGAGCCTGCAGTTTATATAGGGATATATAAACATATTCGACCCAGTATATTGCTTTGTGAGCATGGAACTGCTACATTTCTCACTTAGGGACCTATAATGATGCTTGTTTTAACTGTAATTATAAATCTATTTGGGTGATGGTACAAACCTAAACTCTTATTTTCCTTTTGAGCTGTTCTACTGTTCCATGTATGGGCACGAAGAAAGGCGTTTAATTTGATATCCTAATGTAGTCAACAGGCAGAGAGGAGAAATGCTCTGGTTCAAGCGGAAGCAGAGTCGGGAACTCTTTAATTGTGGGTCACTATGCTAAGCACTTGAACGAGTGGCTGGACCTGGTGCTATCAAAACGCATAGCAAGAAAGAATCGCGGAAATTTATGAATGATGCCGGAAAACAATGCTTCCCCAGCAGTAGACCCCACCACTGAAGAGTTACATTTATTCCACCTCACAAAAAGAAGTAGGTACTTGTAATTTCGGCCGTTTCTAGTCATGAGAAATAAAGAGTTGCCGACGCCGGAGGCTTGTGGGCAAGAAGAAAGAGGGGGAAAATGCACGGTGCTCACTAATATCACTTTGAAATATGGTGCAACTCAGGACGATGGCTCTGCACAGATGAAATACACAAAGGAAAAAGGAAGCTAAAATGGGGAAATGGAAGTGAGGCGGTAAATCTCCATAGCCGATATCTCCCGCAGACCTACCCCTCACGTGCTAGAGAAAAATAAAGATCTGTTAACTCCGAGATCGCCATCGATGTGTGCACTTGTGATGGTGGTGCGCAGTTGGAACAGGCCATATTCTTGATGGAATCTTCCACTTCAGCGTAAGCTATGTAACGAATGGCCACCATATGCAAACTTCCTCCTTCAGTAGTGACACATTCTTCATATTCCTTGGGATACGCATAAAAGGAAATATACGCATGTGTGTTTGTAAACAATGTGTTGGGAAATTATGGAACTGCAGTGCGAGAATAGCTATCCTTGAACAAACGGCATAATTTGCATGGAAGGTATATGCAACTTGACGAGTTCACGTGATTCGCTTAGTTCGTACTTGAAGTTATTGTTAAGGCCATCGGTAAATACAGTAAAACCTGATTAAACCGGACCACCTGTATACCGGAAACCTGGACAACCGGAAAATAAATCTCAGAACGGAGCTATTTCCTGTTTAAAATAACACGCTAAACTGGAAAACTGCCTAACGCGGAAACGGAATAGTTTCTCCGGAACCGTTTGCGCATATAACCTAACTAAGACCAATTTTCATTATGTTTAATACATAGTTACGCCCTTTGATAACCAGCTTGCCACGAATGAAGACGTCAAAGTGCAGTAGATATTGCTGCTGAAACCAGCAGTGTTGAAATCATGGAAGGAATGGATGACGACGATGACAAAGGGAGCCAAAAATACGCACTTTTAGAGAAGCATTATCTGTTGTGAGTGACCTTCATAGAACTTCAGTCAGACAACAACTGATGTTGCGCGCTGTACTCTTCTGTCACTCTGCAACTAGAGGTATTTTGTCCCACCAGGATTTAGATGATGCAGATTTCATACTCGGCTAGCCTTTCGCTGGTGTGAAATACAAGGTGTTATTGCAGCAAATATTGGATGAGAACGTTGCCCTACATTTGTGAGCTCACCCTAGCTGTTCGTAAATTCTGGTGATAACTTTGACGTGAAGCTTTTAATTGCATAAACCTCTTCTAAATATGGCAGATAATGTTTGAACCTATCCTTGAGTATATGTAAATTTTAACCTGCGGTTTTGGAATGATAGGGTTTGAGATTCCATTCGCGTTTTCAAAATTCACGTCGGTTGTTACGTAGGAATTTTAACTAATCTGGAAGACACTTAAAGTATAATTTGTGAAAACGTATGTAATTTAACTGACGTTAGCCTTTACGCCGCTGCAACTGGAAGAGAATATGTAGAAGGGAATGCATTAATACACGCCACTCTGTTCGTCCGCGTTTTAAGTATCCAATCAGAATAAGGCACCTCGCTTCCATTATACGCTGAACTGCTGCCAAATTGCACTTACTTGCACATCAGCGGGAACTAAGTAATAATGAAGCGCGCCGAACTCTGGCCTTGTTTCATAATAACTTTTCACAACTTGGAAGGCTGTTAGCTAGATCTTTATATTTTGTGTTAAATATTTTAGATGTGACTATGCTCAAAGTTTGAGCTGATTATTAGTTTCACGTCTTCAGCGGTAGGGGTGCAGTGAGTGCCTAGAATTACCTATACTCCAGCAACCCTTATTGGCAGGAAAATCCAAGGTCCGACAGTCATGTTAACAGACGAATAAATGTGCTACGCTATTGTCTTTCTCTGTTTGCCACAGTGTGATACGGGGCAGGAAAATCCAAGGTCCGACAGTCATGTTAACAGACGAATAAATGTGCTACGCTATTGTCTTTCTCTCTTTGCCACAGTGTGATACGGGGCAGGAAAATCCAAGGTCCGACAGTCATGTTAACAGACGAATAAATGTGCTACGCTATTGTCTTTCTCTGTTTACCACAGTGTGATACGGGGCAGGAAAATCCAAGGTCTGACAGTCATGTTAACAGACGAATAAATGTGCTACGCTATTGTCTTTCTCTGTTTACCACAGTGTGATATGTGGCAGGAAAATCCAAGGTCCGACAGTCATGTTAACAGACGAATAAATGTGCTACGCTATTGTCTTTCTCTGTTTGCCACAGTGTGATATGTGGCAGGAAAATCCAAGGTCCGACAGTCATGTTAACAGACGAATAAATGTGCTACGCTATTGTCTTTCTCTGTTTGCCACAGTGTGATATGTGGGAGGAAAATCCAAGGTCCGACAGTCATGTTAACAGACGAATAAATGTGCTACGCTATTATCTTTCTCTGTTTGCCACAGTGTGATATGTGGCAGGAAAATCCAAGGTCCGACAGTCATGTTAACAGACGAATAAATGTGCTACGCTATTGTCTTTCTCTGTTTGCCACAGTGTGATATGTGGCAGGAAAATCCAAGGTCCGACAGTCATGTTAACAGACGAATAAATGTGCTACGCTATTATCTCTCTCTCTTTGCCACAGTGTGATATGTGGCAGGAAAATCCAAGGTCCGACAGTCATGTTAACAGACGAATAAATGTGCTACGCTATTGTCTTTCTCTGTTTGCCACAGTGTGATATGTGGCAGGAAAATCCAAGGTCCGACAGTCATGTTAACAGACGAATAAATGTGCCACGCTATTGTCTTTCTCTCTTTGCCACAGTGTGATACGGGGCAGGAAAATCCAAGGTCCGACAGTCATGTTAACAGACGAATAAATGTGCTACGCTATTGTCTTTCTCTCTTTGCCACAGTGTGATACGGGGCAGGAAAATCCAAGGTCCGACAGTCATGTTAACAGACGAATAAATGTGCTACGCTATTGTCTTTCTCTGTTTACCACAGTGTGATATGTGGCAGGAAAATCCAAGGTCCGACAGTCATGTTAACAGACGAATAAATGTGCTACGCTATTGTCTTTCTCTCTTTGCCACAGTGTGATACGGGGCAGGAAACTCCAAGGTCCGACAGTCATGTTAACAGACGAATAAATGTGCTACGCTATTGTCTTTCTCTCTTTGCCACAGTGTGATATGTGGCAGGAAAATCCAAGGTCCGACAGTCATGTTAACAGACGAATAAATGTGCTACGCTATTGTCTTTCTCTCTTTGCCACAGTGTGATATGTGGCAGGAAAATCCAAGGTCCGACAGTCATGTTAACAGACGAATAAATGTGCTACGCTATTGTCTTTCTCTCTTTGCCACAGTGTGATATGTGGCAGGAAAATCCAAGGTCCGACAGTCATGTTAACAGACGAATAAATGTGCTACGCTATTGTCTTTCTCTGTTTGCCACAGTGTGATACGGGGCAGGAAAATCCAAGGTCCGACAGTCATGTTAACAGACGAATAAATGTGCTACGCTATTGTCTTTCTCTCTTTGCCACAGTGTGATACGGGGCAGGAAAATCCAAGGTCCGACAGTCATGTTAACAGACGAATATTGTCTTTCTCTCTTTGCCACAGTGTGATATGTGGCAGGAAAATCCAAGGTCCGACAGTCATGTTAACAGAGGAATAAATGTGCTACGCTATTGTCTTTCTCTGTTTGCCACAGTGTGATACGGGGCAGGAAAATCCAAGGTCCGACAGTCATGTTAACAGACGAATATTGTCTTTCTCTCTTTGCCACAGTGTGATATGTGGCAGGAAAATCCAAGGTCCGACAGTCATGTTAACAGACGAATAAATGTGCTACGCTATTGTCTTTCTCTCTTTGCCACAGTGTGATATGTGGCAGGAAAATCCAAGGTCCGACAGTCATGTTAACAGACGAATAAATGTGCTACGCTATTGTCTTTCTCTGTTTGCCACAGTGTGATACGGGGCAGGAAAATCCAAGGTCCGACAGTCATGTTAACAGACGAATAAATGTGCTACGCTATTGTCTTTCTCTCTTTGCCACAGTGTGATACGGGGCAGGAAAATCCAAGGTCCGACAGTCATGTTAACAGACGAATATTGTCTTTCTCTCTTTGCCACAGTGTGATATGTGGCAGGAAAATCCAAGGTCCGACAGTCATGTTAACAGAGGAATAAATGTGCTACGCTATTGTCTTTCTCTGTTTGCCACAGTGTGATACGGGGCAGGAAAATCCAAGGTCCGACAGTCATGTTAGCAGACGAATATTGTCTTTCTCTCTTTGCCACAGTGTGATATGTGGCAGGAAAATCCAAGGTCCGACAGTCATGTTAACAGACGAATAAATGTGCTACGCTATTGTCTTTCTCTGTTTGCCACAGTGTGATACGGGGCAGGAAAATCCAAGGTCCGACAGTCATGTTAACAGACGAATATTGTCTTTCTCTCTTTGCCACAGTGTGATATGTGGCAGGAAAATCCAAGGTCCGACAGTCATGTTAACAGACGAATAAATGTGCTACGCTATTGTCTTTCTCTGTTTGCCACAGTGTGATAAGGGGGCAGGAAAATCCAAGGTCCGACAGTCATGTTAACAGACGAATAAATGTGCTACGCTATTGTCTTTCTCTGTTTGCCACAGTGTGATATGTGGCAGGAAAATCCAAGGTCCGACAGTCATGTTAACAGACGAATAAATGTGCTACGCTATTGTCTTTCTCTCTTTGCCACAGTGTGATATGTGGCAGGAAAATCCAAGGTCCGACAGTCATGTTAACAGACGAATAAATGTGCTACGCTATTGTCTTTCTCTCCTTGCCACAGTGTGATATGTGGCAGGAAAATCCAAGGTCCGACAGTCATGTTAACAGACGAATAAATGTGCTACGCTATTGTCTTTCTCTCTTTGCCACAGTGTGATATGTGGCAGGAAAATCCAAGGTCCGACAGTCATGTTAACAGACGAATAAATGTGCTACGCTATTGTCTTTCTCTCTTTGCCACAGTGTGATACGTGGCACTCGTGTGTGTGTGTGTGTGTGTGTGTGTCTGTGTGTGTGTGTCAGAGAGAGAGAGAGAGAGAGAGAGAGAGAGAGAGAGGGAGAGAGTGAGAAAGAGACTTATCAGCTCTTTTTTGTTAATAATTAACGGCTAAATTTACTGGCAAGGCGTTCGCAACTTCAGCTATGATGATGCTAATGCACTTCGGAAAAGCATGGGGATGAAATAGGAACGATTGTGTTATTAAGGATACGCATCTGTGAAAAAAGGCTTAAAATTTCAAAACTTTCCAAAAATGGATTTTAGTTTTATCAAATAATATAAATTTTCTGCTTTATTTTGATATGCTTTTTATAGCCTTACGGCCGTTTTAACTATGTCACGTGGCCGTCTAACTGATTGCCTGTAAGTGGTCATGTCCATTTAAATCCATACAGTTCCATTATCCTTGCTATGACTTCCAACTTAGTTTTTCATGCTTTTATTTTTAGCACTGTTTGCAGTACTTATGCATGAAATTTGGTGTACCTGCTTAGAAGTAATATTAAAAAGAAATGATGAGATAATTTCTTCATAACGTGAATAACTGCTGAGTAATTAAATATTAAAGTTTACATTTCGAAATTTAAATGAAAGAAATAATGATTTTAAGCTTTAAAATTTATTTTTATCCAAAGTAAAAACAAGATTAAAACATTATCTCATCAATTTGCTAACGTTCTATTACAGGACATAACTGAAAATTATTAAGTTTTTCAAATCAAGATTGCATCATGGGGAACCATTTATACAAATATTAAAAAAAAAAAAATAATAATAATAAAACATTAATATGTTAGCAACTAATCTGACTAAATGTATGAAACTTAGCACAGTCGCTCCTCACTATACAGTGATTGTTGTGTTAAAATTTCAAATCAATCCAATGAAAACTGTAGATTTTCAAAATTTCACAGATGGGTATCCTTAAGGTATCTTCACTATGACATTCGTAGTTTTTCATAAGATTTAAAGAAAGATAAATTGCACATACCAGTGGCGTTTTATACATATTGAGCGTAATCTAAGAATGTTGTGGACCAATTTTATCAAACTTGAAAATACTTACTGCTGCGTTCGTAAGGCCGTGCTTGACAGCTAGATACGATGTTTTACACCAAGGTTATTTTCTGAGATAGATCCTGGACGCCTTAACAGCTGACGCCGATAATGTATATGATACTTCTTGATCTTCACAGTCCAAGGCCTTTGTCAAAGCTTGTCATAACCTACAATTTCAGTTCTAGTTTAGTTGCAAATGCATCGGGATTATTTCATAGAAAATACCAAAATTCGCTGATTATTTCTAAGAGCACAACATACAGATTTTTGAAGAAACTAAAAGCCAGCAAGTCAGTAGCACATAAAGAAGTTAGGAGTAAACGTCACGTTGTTTGAAAGGAAGAAAAATGAAACTAAACTGCAGATTGCTTAGACACTAGTCCAAGATACCCATAAAGCGATTATCACAACAAATATGTGTGTGTCTCAAAGCTTTCTGCTCGCAATGCCACAAAACGTCTTAAACTTAAATCGTATAAAATTGAGATTGTTCACAGACTAGCACCAACAGATTCGGATAAAACAATTAATTACAAATGGTTACAGCCTGACGTTTATGAACGCATATCTTAATCCAATTTATTGCTTCATACCGACGTAGGTCTCACCACAATGGGTATGTTAACATCGGGAACAATCGTTACAGGAGTGCCAACATTCGAAGTTCCCTATGGTCCAATAAGTGGAGTCTCTTGTTCCAACAACGCACAAAGAATTATTAAACCAATTCACCATGACTCATAAGAGTTATTCTCTCACCAATGTTTGCCAGTTTGGCTGAAGAGAAGCATAAGCATGCATATTTGATAACAGATAACGGAACTGTTGGTGCCACGGGTGCTTCTGTGAATGAGACTCCATCAGTATTTCCCGATGTACACTTTCATTTCTCTAGTCTAATCAGAGGAAAAAGCAAGCGACAATTGCCGCATCGTAATATATAGGGCCGGAATTTATATGTAAATAAACGTTTTTTCCTTAATATGTACGTGCCCAACACAAAGTAGGTAGGTATAGTATCCCGATCTAGGCCCAAGAAGTCGATTTGCAACCGTTAATTTGACATATAAATACATAATATGAATTCTATTGAGGTCTTGAAAAACCTGTCTGAGGATAATGTCAAGAAGCTGTTTTGTGAATCAAGGACTGCGGTGTGACCTCCTACACCGCTGTGTGTGACCTCTACTTGGTCTTGTGAGTCACTCAGGTCCGTCAGCCGTGGCAGCAGTTCTCCTCTAAGACGTCTTGCTAAGGGGAACTAGAGATGTAAGCCTAGTGTTTGTGATACGATTTCTTGCCGTACATGAGTTACCCCGGGGTACTTGCTGGGGCAAGTCCTGGTCTTGTGAGTCACTCAGGTCTGTCAGCCGTGGCAGCAGTTCTCCTCTAAGACGTCTTGCTAAGGGGAACTAGAGATGTAAGCCTAGTGTTTGTGATACGATTTCTTGCCCTACATGAGTTACCCCGGGGTACTTGCTGGGGCAAGTCTTGGTCTTGTGAGTCACTCAGGTCTGTGAGCCGTCGCAGCAGTTCTCTCTTGCTAAGGGGAACTACGGATGAAAGCCTAGTGTTTGTGATACGATTTCCTGCCGTACATGAGTTACCCCGGGGTACTTGCTGGGGCAAGTCCTGGTCTTGTGAGTCACTCAGGTCTGTGAGCCGTCGCAGCAGTTCTCCTCTAAGACGTCTATAGGGATGAAAGCCTAGTGTTTGTGATGCGATTTCTTGCCGTACATGAGTTACCCCGGGGTACTTGCTGGGGCAAGTCCTGGTCTTGTGAGTCACTCAGGTCTGTGAGCCGTCGCAGCAGTTCTCCTCTAAGACGTCTTGCTAAGGGGAACTAGGGATGTAAGCCTAGTGTTTGTGATACGATTTCTTGCCGTACATGAGTTACCCCGGGGTACTTGCTGGGGCAAGTCCTGGTCTTCTGAGTCACTCAGGTCTGTCAGCCGTGGCAGCAGTTCTCCTTTAAGACGTCTTGCTAAGGGGAACTAGGGATGTAAGCCTAGTGTCTGTGATACGATTTCTTGCCGTACATGAGTTACCCCGGGGTACTTGCTGGGGCAAGTATTGACATGTGTGGGGAACAAACCGTAACTGGCCGGGCTAGATCCTATTGTTTGGCGGAGAAACAAATGTTGAGAACTTGACACCGCAACTTTAATGCTTTAACAACTCCCTGGCGTTTCACTAGATGCACAGCTTTGGAAGTAGTTTTCTCAATCTAGGGCACAGAGTACAGAAAACTGAGAAAGAACGCGGCATGGACTTGGACTAATTTAGGTCAAGTGTACCCATTTTAAACCTTGAACCTCGCTCTCTCGGCTAACGTTTCATAAACCAGGTTAATTTTATGCAAATGTTTTTTATGCTAGATAGATACGAGACAGCTTAAGGAAACACTGAAGTGGTGTTTTTGACTGTTTGGCCAGAAAAATTATTATTATTTTTATTTTTATTGCAAAAAATGCACCATACCTTAAAGAATATATCTGCGAAGTTTTAATCCCCTAGGGAGGGGGGACACATATTTTGGACGCCATTTTTAAAGTGGTGCGCCTCTGCCTCTGCCTTCCATTTCAACTTTAAGCTCATTTTTCTCGGAAACGAGTTTTTGTTACTTTCTCATCATCAAAATCAATCTTCTCCCACAAAAATCTTGCTAGAGATGTAAACTATTTTCTGACATAAATCAGAATATGTGTAATACAATGTACCATTATACCAATGTACAGTTTTAAAAAGTCAACTCTGTTGTCCAACGTCTCTTGGAGGAGATAGATTTTGATTTTACCCAATCAAATTAATATAAATTGATTAATATATCAATAAGATGAATATATATATATTAGAATGAAATTTGGTACACACAGTTCTTTGGTTGCTAGTAATGTCTGCGCAGAAAAAGAAGGCTCGAACTTCAATACTTTAGAAAATCAGTGCACGCTTAAACAGCTCTCTTAGTATCCAAAATGTGTTCCATGAGAGTAGCATTAACGTGTGTTATTCTTGCCGAATTCCTGAGTGAGATGAAAAATAACATACCGCCAGGTGTGTAGTTTAATACTGAACCATGCAGCGCCTTACACAAGCTGGCCAAGCCTGACTCTGAGAAAATAGAATCTTTCATTTAAAAATCGTATTGTGTTGCAATTGCAAGAGAGGGAAAGGGTTATTATTATTATTATTATTATTATTATTATTATTATTATTATTATTATTATTATTATTATTATTATTATTATTATTATTATTATTATTATTATTATTATTATTATTATTATTATTATTATTATTATTATTATTATTATTATTATTATTATTATTATTATTATTATTATTATTATTATTATTATTATTATTATTATTATTATTATTATTATTATTATTATTATTATTATTATTATTATTATTATTATTATTATTATTATTATTATTATTATTATTATTATTATTATTATTATTATTATTATTATTATTATTATTATTATTATTATTATTATTATTATTATTATTATTATTATTATTATTATTATTATTATTATTATTATTATTATTATTATTATTATTATTATTATTATTATTATTATTATTATTATTATTATTATTATTATTATTATTATTATTATTATTATTATTATTATTATTATTATTATTATTATTATTATTATTATTATTATTATTATTATTATTATTATTATTATTATTATTATTATTATTATTATTATTATTATTATTATTATTATTATTATTATTATTATTATTATTATTATTATTATTATTATTATTATTATTATTATTATTATTATTATTATTATTATTATTATTATTATTATTATTATTATTATTATTATTATTATTAATTATTAATTATTACTATTTAAGAAGGTCAACGCTGCTGAATGTGTGGTGACAACGATGACGTCCACTGGAAACTTTGTCTCATTAGGACTAATTATGCTGTTCAGCTCGGTCTACATACGAGTACATCTGAAAGAAAAGGTTCAGGAATATCATTTTGGAGCGTATAATTATCAGAATCTCAGGTTAACTGATACAAGACGATTATTATGATAATAACAGACGTAAAATCCCTAAGAGAGAATCATAAGAATTGGGGCTGTGTAGGAGAGTTGGCTAGTAATAAATATGGATTATTACACATATAAACTGGTTATGTGTTTGATTCATAAGAAATGTAAGAACTGAGCATTTATGATAATAACAGTAAAGGGAATATTTAACATTGATAGGGATATGGAAGGTGCTTCCTGCAATTTTGAAGGCTTTATAATGTTGAAATAGTATTTATGTAAGAATTGGAACTGGAGATGAGTGGTTAATAGTTGTGATGGTGGTACTTGTTTTGTACTAAATATTAATTAAGTTGCTCAAAACGCATGGGTCTGAAGAGCGTACATGCTCACTGGAGAAATACGAGAAATATGGGAATCTCTCTCTTTGTCTTCCACACTCAAACTTACACACATACATACACATGTACCTATATGCTCAAATATAAACGATGCGTTAACAATAGTTAATTACACAAACATCTTGAGCTCTTGGTCAAGTCCATATAACTTAGTTGAGCAGTAAATTCCATGTAGAAGCAGATATACTAGTGATTCTAATAGCTAGCCAACCATTGTAGATAGGGTTTCAATATGCAGTTGGGCAAATAATTATTTAAGAGCAGACTGCAAACCCAGACCTTTCGACCTTTCTATTACAAATTGAGACAATTGTATTGGATATAATGCCTCTATTCTTCTACTAATATAAATACTGACGCAGAGCAAAAAGTGACATTTTGTTAGTGTAATTCACACTTGTAATATACGATTTACATGCATAAGAATTTTTTCTAGGTTTAGCCAAAACAGTGAGAAGTGCAAAAGTTTGGATTTGTATCTTTACCCCTCACATGTAAATAGCAAACCAATAATGATGTCTGGAATAGCTGAAGCAATCATGTGTCAGTTTTAAGACCGAACAAAACGACCAAATGGCGTCTTCAAATGCAGATTCTGGAAGTTTAGTAAATGCGGTACAAACGGTAGCTCTTTTTTGAGACATTGTAAATGAACTATTTTCGACTGCTGCTTAGGTAGCAAGGAAAGAAAATAATACGAGGCTGGTTTCCAACTGAAGTCACTGAGGCTGGAAGGGTTCATAACAGATGCTACAGTGATCAAGCGACTAACACACTGCCAATGGCACTTTGGTATTCACCTACATTTTGAAAACATGCGAATATGCACAGAAAATTGTGTAATCATTGAGTCTAATGTGGACGAATAGATGCGATTGAAGCATTACTTGTCCAAGGGTTCAGCTCTTGGGATTCACAATTCCAGCAAGAATTCAAAGCGGCGTCCAAGGTGCTCATTACACCCCCTGGAGGAAGGGATAAGGTGAGAAAGGACAAAGGGAGGCCAGATCTTGTGACGTCTCCAGATTGAGCATGCTTCAGTATCCACTCTGTCCTCTTGGACAGTTTTGAAGATAAACATGCAACCTAACACAAACATGCAACCTAACACATACCTTAACAATTACTTGGCATACTTGTCATTGTAAACTATCCCTTCATATTTTGGAAGAACAATATATTCCATAAAAAGTCCTTGAAAATAATGTCGCATTTTAGAAATGAGACATAGAGCGCTTACTGAGCTAAAGCTCATATATACCTGTATCAATCCGATTTAAAGCTAATTATGTTAGATTAATTAATATGAAAATAGCTGGGCAAACTCTTGATAACCAAGGAAAATATAAGCTCATATTTTACACTTTACAAACGCAAATTTTGATAGAATAACAGAAAACGAGGGAAGAAAGGAAAGTATGAGGACCGTGCTGAAAGTGTAAAGAGGATTAAAACCGGGGGTGGGGGTGGGGGTGGAAGGAAGGACGAAAGAATAAACCTCAACAGACGGTGCACTGCCCATCCTAGTGTAGAAGTTCAAGTACGCTTGTGCCGGCAATAAACGTACAAAGTGCTTATCTTCCCTTCGTGTTAAGCCTGAACCGCCATAATAATTGCTCTGATGAAAACTGAAAGAATAACAAAGGGGATAGGTATATCGTGACGTACGTCACTCTACCAGCTTTCTAGGGCAGTTACATGCACGAGTACAGTTCTTCAACCCGCAACGTTTATAAAAGTACACAGTACAACATTAACGGTACCTACTAGGTACCGAGGTCGTTAAGGCACTTACTCGTGAGCGGGAGATCCCTGGTTCAAATCACGTCCGGATCGTCCTTATTCCATGAAGGGGATGAAGGAAGAGGATGAGATGAATTGCAGGCGAAATGGATGATTCGAAGGGTTACAATGGAGCAATTGGTGGGATGAGTGGTGGCGGAAATCGGAGAACTCGGAGAAAAGCCGTCTTGACGCCGCTTCGTCCACAACGAATACCACATGCGGGTCCCTGGAATCGAACCCGGGCCACCTAGGTGGTAGGAGAACGCTCTAACCCCTTGGCCACGGCGCCGCTTTACACAATAGTTAAAACCATTTAACTTTCTCCAAAAACTACGTTTATAATTAAAGGCCGGAGGGATGTGCGATACAGGTTAGCTGGAAGCAGAGTATAAATGACGTCAGAAGTACAGCACGACCATCAAATGTGGAAACACCTGCCACTAGAAGCAAGAGTCGAAAATAACGTAACGCAGTTCTCTGCGAACTAGAGGAGCATTGCTTTCCAAGTGGATGCAGACGCAAGGTCAAGTTGTAGTATATCGCGACTGTTTTGTTTCTTCCCACAGTGAGCTGCAGACGTGGAGTGATAGTACTCTTTAGTGTTTATATGATGCTTGCAGGTTGTGCAGCATTGAGGCGGTTTTCATGGTCAGGCTGTACCTACCTGCAATTGTTTATATGCGCGAGCGATAACAGTAAAGCCCATGTGCAGTATACCTATGGGAAAACGCACACGCCTCCGGCCTTCATTTATAATGTTGTGACAAATGACACGGTTGCTTTTCTATCACTTTATTATCTTGTAAAATTTCACCACAAGTATATTTTTCTTGTGGTCGTTAACAGTCTGCAGTCCTTCGGGTTATCACAACGAACAATTTTTACTTCTCATAGCCTTGCTTATGTCTTTTAGTACATTCCTTGACTTCCTCTGTCTCTTCTGTACTAATTACGATGATGTAATGCTGTCCACACAGCAGTCACGCGAGGCAGCCTGATCTTTGCCCGCTCACGTATACGGCATATGGTGTGAAGTATCTCGGCCCTGTCCATCCTTTGTGGTACGCCGAGCTCAACGTCACAATATAGTTAATTTTGGATAGAATATAGAGCTTCTTTTAATACGTTGAAGCTTTGGAGATCGTGAATATATGAACTTCATAACTAAAACGTAATGTTATCAAAGTAATCAGTACTATAATGAAAGCATTAGAGAAAAGCTACCCCTATCGGCTCGTACTTAGCATATTGACCTCCAAATCCAGAGCTCCAGGCTTCGGTTCAGAGCTGAAGTTTTACTTTACACAGGAATATTTTTCATCATCCCATTTGAAAGTGTGGAAGAGGGTACGATTGTATGTGTGTGACGTAAGTAATTGTTCCAAAGAAAAAGCCACGACATGATCTTTGACGCAAACGCTCCTCTCCGTCGAAGACGCCGCCTTTAAGACCTATAAGATCTCGTGCTTGGTGTCCGGACTAGCTCTAGCAAGAGGTCCTAATCTGCAGGGTATGCGTGAGTTGTGGTAGGAATGGAACCAAACGAAGAATTAACTAACATTTAACTTTATTTGCTAATTTCCAGATTTGTAGAGAACTGCCGACGATATTTAAATAAAATGTAACTTTGTAACTTCAACTGCTACGTTATAATATTGAACTTTGTCACCCTTTGGCAACCGCCGAAAAATGTATACGCCTTAGCTTACGTACAAATCACGAAGTTGCACGTGTACTCTCGGCTCGATTCAAGACGAGTGTGTGTTGCGTTGCATTTGTTTATGCGTGGGCGACACGAAGGAAGCGATTTCCATTGGCCAACTTTAGAGCACGTCATGGTAAGATACGAATCAGCCCGCGGAATCGTTAAGGCTTTGTACATACAACAATTGTAACCTTATCACTCATTTAAATCTGCATAGGCTTCCATTCCTGAGACTTTAATCTGTTCAGCTTTATTACGTCTTCCCCTTAACTATCGACTAGAATCTCCTTTTGTTTCTTTCTATTATCAATTATATATATTGACATTATAATTTCGGTTTCACCTTCTACATCTTAAAGGTTACATTAAATGGGGAAAATAAGAAAAAATAAATGAAAGGAAAATCTGATGTGTTGCACTCACATGACTTTCTCTACTCTTGTACTAACCATTCTTACAAACTCTTATTCCCATATCTTCTTCGTGTTAGTTAAGATAAACATTTGTATAACTTATGTTTTTGATTATTTCCTTGTAGGTACAATGGGAATGTTAGAATACAGTAGGCTTTCTGTGATAGTCAAATGTTTTAAAGCTTTGGAATTCTGTTGTCTTTGCACACTTAACATATAAAAAATGAACAACGATGATCCATTTTACGAAAGTTCTCTAAGTTTTCCGAAACTCACACTCATAACAAGGCATATCTCCGTAATGGTTAACCCCATTCACAGACTGACACACAGACTGACACACAGACACACACAGACTGACACAGACTGACGCACAGACTGACACACAGACACACACAGACTGACACAGACTGACGCACAGACTGACACACAGACACACACAGACTGACACAGACTGACACAGACTGACGCACAGACTGACACACAGACACACACAGACTGACACAGACTGACACAGACTGACGCACAGACTGACACACAGACACACACAGACTGACACAGACTGACACAGACTGACGCACAGACTGACACACAGACACACAGACTGACACAGACTGACGCACAGACTGACACACAGACTGACACACAGACACACACAGACTGACACAGACTGACGCACAGACTGACACACAGACACACACAGACTGACACAGACTGACACAGACTGACGCACAGACTGACACACAGACACACACAGACTGACACAGACTGACACAGACTGACGCACAGACTGACACACAGACACACAGACTGACACAGACTGACACAGACTGACGCACAGACTGACACACAGACACACAGACACACACAGACTGACACAGACTGACACAGACTGACGCACAGACTGACACACAGACACACACAGACTGACACAGACTGACGCACAGACTGACACACAGACACACACAGACTGACACAGACTGACGCACAGACTGACACACAGACACACACAGACTGACACAGACTGACGCACAGACTGACACACAGACACACACAGACTGACACAGACTGACACAGACTGACACACAGACACACACAGACTGACACAGACTGACGCACAGACTGACACACAGACACACACAGACACACACAGACTGACACAGACTGACGCACAGACTGACACACAGACACACACAGACTGACACAGACTGACACAGAGTGACGCACAGACTGACACACAGACACACACAGACTGACACAGACTGACACAGACTGACGCACAGACTGACACACAGACACACACAGACTGACACAGACTGACGCACAGACTGACACACAGACACACACAGACTGACACAGACTGACGCACAGACTGACACACAGACACACACAGACTGACACAGACTGACGCACAGACTGACACACAGACACACACAGACTGACACAGACTGACGCACAGACTGACACACAGACACACACAGACTGACACAGACTGACGCACAGACTGACACACAGACACACACAGACACACACAGACTGACACAGACTGACGCACAGACTGACACACAGACACACACAGACTGACACAGACTGACGCACAGACTGACACACAGACACACACAGACTGACACAGACTGACACAGACTGACGCACAGACTGACACACAGACACACACAGACTGACACAGACTGACACAGACTGACGCACAGACTGACACACAGACACACAGACTGACACAGACTGACGCACAGACTGACACACAGACTGACACACAGACACACAGACTGACGCACAGACTGACACACAGACACACAGACTGACACAGACTGACGCACAGACTGACACACAGACACACAGACTGACACAGACTGACGCACAGACTGACACACACACGCACACACACACACGTTGTAAATTAAAGGAAACTGCTGTTACTGTATCAATTTTATCATATCCGAGTAATTAAGCCTACGTTTTGGAATTACATTTATAAAAGTTTCTTTATTTAACTAAGGGCAGTGTTTCTCGAGACAATGACTGCGATATAACTTACCAGTCTATAAGATTCAACTTATATCAACTTGAGCCATCCCAAACACAATAGGACCAGGCAACACGTGTTTTTGTAACCCATACACGTGCCCTGAAAACAGTTTCAGTGGTTAAACGACTTCACTTTCTCTACTACGCATAGGAAGTAGAGGAAGTATTGCATTCCACCCAAAAATTCCATGTCGACATGTCAGCGTATATGTTTTGAGGCCCCCTGAGTCCAAAAACAGCATTTTTAGAAAAAGGCTCATGTGTGTGTGTGTGTGTGTGTGTGTGTGTGTGTGTGTGTGTGTGTGTGTGTGTGTGTGTGTGTGTGTGTGTATGTGTCAGTCTATGGACGGTATAACTCAAAAATGAAAAGTCGGTTAAAAAGCATATTTGTTATTTAAGTTTAACGTCTTTGAAGGATGCCACACGAAGATTTAGAAGAACATTCCTCCACCCTAAACAACCCTTTACATGGAATATTTTTCGAAACTTGATTTTCTTGAAAATGGCTCTAACGATTTTGATTAAAATACCATATGTTTGAGATATTTCTATGACAAATGAAATGTATATCTTGAGTTTTCTGACTATAGCCCATGTAGTCCTGTTTACTCTGGATGACTTTTGCATAACTGGTAAACCGTAAGAGATAGATCAAGTCTTACGATACAAAAAATGTGGATCTTGCTAAAATACACAATTTATGTCTTTTTTTTTGGGGGGGGGGGAGGAGAGTGTCGAGTGAACCATGTCGGAGATATTCCTTGTTATTTGTGTAAGATTTCGAGAGCTTATACTTCTGTCAAATGGAACATCGTTATTCATTTGTTTATGTTAACCGTGCAAAGGGAACGGAATTTGAAAGGTTTAAAAGATTTGTCTATCGCTCAGAGTCTGCTGCATTCCCATATTCCCAACTAACACGAAGAAGATAAAGAAGATATGGGAATAAGAGGTTGTAAGAATGGTTAGTACAAGAGTAGAGAAAGTCATGTGAGTGCAAGTCATCAGGTTGACACTGGCCTACTCCTTACATAGAGACATTGACATTGTGAAATACCAGTCTAACTGAATGAACCTAGCCCAGGAGTTGGTGTACTACGATCCCAGTTGCGACATAAGGATGACCGAAGCAGTACATTTTCTCCCATTCTGAGCCACGTGTTTAGGTTGACAATATGTCGCAACCTTCAGGGAAATCTGGGTAACTGTTTTGTGGCTGCCGGTTCCCGCGCCACCAGCTTGTTCCTTGTGATTCCTATTTTGTCAACTAATCGCAGGTTTTGTGCAAGTACCACGTGCCACATATCTACTTGATAGAAAACTGTGCGATTGTGGATAAGTGACGCGGGTGTGCATACAGAGCCAGTCGCCTGCTGCGAGTACTTAGGGCAATTGTGGCAATCATATTTCTCCTTTTTAAAAACGATATTGCTGAGTAACTTTGATACAATTCGCTCTTCTATTATTAACTTTAGACGAGAGTACACTGAAGAAAGAAACAGAAAACCGGAAAATTAATAAAATATCTGATTTTGCCTTCAAAAATAAATGAAGATCTTAGCTTCCAAAACAGTCTCATATTACATTCTCCGCCACGTATAGTAAGTAGAGGAAATACTGTATTGAACCCAAAAATTCAATGTCGAGATGTTACCGCAAATATATGTTTTGAAGCCCCCTGAATCCAAAAAAAGCATTTTCAGGAAAAGTCGTTGTGCGTGTCTGTCAATCTGTGGGCAGCGTAACTCAAAAATGAAAAGTCGGTTAAAAACCAAAGTCGGTATTTAAGGATACCCATCTGTGTAAAAAGGCTAAAAATTTCAAAAATTGTCAAAAATGGATTTTTGTTTTATCAAATAGTTTAAATCTTCTGCTTTATTTTGATATGCTTTTTACAGCCTTACGGCCTTTTTAACTATGTCACGTGGCCGCCTAACTGATTGCTTGTAAGTGGTCATGTCCATTTAAATCCATACAGTTCCATTACCCTTGCTATGACTTCAAACTTAGTTTTTCCATGTTTTTATTTTTAACACTATTTGCTCTTTAAAATGCTCCACACGATGCAATTTTCAGTACTTATGCATGAAATTTGGTGTACATGCTTAAAAATAACGTTAAAAAGAAATGATGAGATAATTTTTTCATAACGTGAATAACTGCTGAGTAATTAAATATTAAAGTTTACATTTCGAAATTTAAATGAAAAAAAAAATAATGATTTTAAACTTTAAAATTTATTTTTATGCAAACTAATAACAAGATCAAAAATTATCTCATCAATTTGCTAACATTCTATTACAGGACATAACTGAAAATTATTAAGTTTTTCAAATCAAAATTGCATCATGGGGAACCATTTATACAAATATTTAAAAAAAAATATAATAAAATATTAATATGCTAGCAACTAATCTGACTAAATGTATGAACTTTAGCACAGTTACTCCTCGCTATACAGTGATTGTTGTGTTAAAATTTCAAATCAATCCAATCAAAACTGTAGATTTTCAAAATTTCACAGATGGGTATCCTTAAGTTTAATGTCTTTCAAGGATGTGACACGAAGACTGAAAAAAGTTCTTCCACCCTAAACTACCCTTTACATGGAAAACTTTTCGAACATTTTGATTTTCTCGAAAATGCCTCTAACGATTTTGATTAAAATGCCATCTGTTTGAGATGTTTAATGTCAAATGAAATGCATATTTTGATTTCCTGGCTATAGCCTATGTTCTCCTCTTTATTCTGTATGACTTTTGAATAACTGGTAAGCCGTAAGCGATAGACCAAATCTTACTGCACAAAAGTGTAGATCTTGCTACAACACACAATTTATTTCCAAATAAATTTGTTTACAGAGTGAATTACTTCGGAGATATTCCTTGTTACTTGTGCAAGTTTCATAAAGTTTGAAATTTTGTCAAATGGAACATCGTTGTTCATTTTTTCTATGTTAGCCGTGCAAATAGAGCGGAATTTGAAAGCTTTAAAAGATTTGACTATTGCTCAAAGTCTACTGTATTCCCATATTCCCCTTGTACCTAAAAGGAAATAAGCAATAGGATAATTTCTGCAAATGCTTATCTCAACTAACACGAAGAAGATATAGGAATATGAGTTTGTAAGAATGGTTAGTACAAGAGTAGTGAAAGTCATGTGAGTGCAACACATCAGATTTTTATGTTACGAATTACATATACTACGGATATGAACCTTGTGGTGCCTTTATGCCATCAAATAATTGTGGGAGTAAAGAGGGAGGACATGACCTAGTTCAATAAATCAAGGGTCTTGGTGTGGCTAAAATATTCTTAAAGACTATAAACGAATTTCAAATAATGACAGAGGGGCGGGGAAGTTGCATGTGGAATATATAGGTACTTCATTTTCTTTTCCATGAATTCTAGAGGATTTGTGGTCTGGTAATACGAATATTATAGAGGAAGCTTCGGGATAACAACTAGTTCATTGTAAAACAATGTCACAGCGTATCACGGGAAATTAGTTAATTAATTTGTTTATTTATTTATCATTCCAGATTTAAACCGTCGTCTGTGCAAGGCCCGAAATACCACTAGTTACACTTTATTTGGTGAAATATTCACTAGCTTTCATTTACTGTAATTCACCCTAAACCTTTCGGTTAAATTACAGTAACATTCTTAAATACATGAAAAATGATTATGCATTAGAAATGTCTGTAAATTTGTGGTACTTGTAAGCAATATTTGCGGAGTATTTGCTGTTGTACGTTACACATTGCCAGTAGTGAAGACTTGGTGTGTTTATATCCATTTTACAGCCTGTTTCCTGTCTGTGGTTGATACAAAAGAAAATAAAACAAATGCTTGGAGGTATACATTCTGTAGAAGATCTGACACAATTGAAGCTTGGTCTAACAAACTAAAGGCAGAGATTTAAACAATTTCCGATACTCGACAATAGAAATCCAACTTCGAGAACACCAAATTACGAATCAAAGGCGAGAAGAGATGCAGAATAACACAGAAAAGTTTAAAAGACTTGAGAAGTCAAAGCTGACAACTTCACTGAAGTTTTATAAATTGAAAAAAAGTATTTTCTTTGCCCACTCCTTTTACAACTGTCTCCCACAATTTCCCTCACTTATTTGTTTTGCGAGTACGTTACGTCACCATTTAGCCTAACTTAGACATCATAGGCAACATCTGTGTGTGACTAAACCTTACTGCATTGAAAACTATAACACATAAATACTTAATATCACTTCTGACTTCAGTAAATTAAAAGGATAGCACCAAAGCACTGTTTGGGCATATCTTATAGAGGACACACATTATTAAGATACCCAGAACACAGCTGTGGCATTTTCCCCCCATTATGGCGCGATCTGGTTATACTTGGTGATGTTTCATCTGTTAGGTTGCAGTAGTATCCCCAACTGTTGGTAAAACATAACCATGATAAAGCTATGGCCATAGTTGGTGTTATTGCACACGTTATGTTGGCACAGAAACCCCTGTTTTTGAAGCCGTTGCAGGGAAGCTAACCGATAGACTTTAAAACAAGATTGTGTTAATCTGTGAACACCGTTGTATTGCTCGTGTTTGCGTGATATTGTGTTAGAGCACTATATGCAGCTCTATTTCCTGTTGTTATTTTTGTGTTTGCCATACAGTAATGCATTAAATATACCGGGTGGAGGGTAAGTCATTACATTAATTTAAACCACTGATGGATCTCGAAATTTGGAACACATTTTGTATCTTACGTTTTCGTCTCTGACCATTTCCCATGCAGATATTTTAGTTTTGTCTTAAACAAGCTGGCAATACTGCAGATTGTGTGGGTGTCACTTTCCCTAGCTCAGTACATAAACAAACGCCGTAACGGTGCGTTTTGAGAACATAAACTCATACCCTGCCTTGTTCTTCCGTGTTTACTTTGCGAGTGTAGGCCAACACAAGCGTTAGCTTCCAAAACATTACACGAAAGCGAAAGCGCCCGACCTGTTTACATCCACAAACCAGATCAATTCCCAACCAACCTCAACGCAAAGTTGTCGACTCACTTCACGTCTGAAAGAGCTGCTCGGAGTATTCCTTCACGTCTTTTAAGTGATTAATTATTTGGAAACCCTGAGTGTTGTCCCATAATTACTACCGAAGTTATGTCAGAAATAAGTTACTCTACGCATCTTACAACTAACAACATTCGAACATTCTTGTGGAAGTACACATCCAATTTTGATAAAAATCTATTTATTTTTTCGAAATCGACTAATCAAAGAACAAAATGCCATTATACTTTTTTGTTTGTAATGCTTCTATGAAGCACATATTAGAAGAAATGCAATGACTTCCCTTCCAACTTGTATGTAGTGCTCTTAGATTGTAAGTTTGATATAAACTAAGGCCCTTATTGGCGTAACGCGCGAATGTATTATTAAATAAACGTGTAAATAAATACTTTTGGTTATGTTCACATTCAACGATTTCTAATTGGAATGATCTAAATTAATTTAGGTAAACAAATCTTGCCATGAAAAGTAATGCTGTGAAATAAATAGTATCAGCGAATCATTTTTGAAACTTACGATTGGAAGTACGAGTCTTGAAATTCGTTCCCTACGTGTATTCATCTCCAGGCAAAATATTATTGAATCAGTTGTTGCAGGCACTGAATGCGGTTTCTAATAATAGTAATGACAATGTAATTATAAAAGAAATTTGTTTTTCAACCCAACTTTTAAAATAATTTTTAATCCTAAATAATAAAAAATTGAGTTTAAAATAAAACGTCATGTTTTCATTATAAAAATATTAAATTATATTACAACTATAAAATTAAATTTATTGTTATAAATATAATCAAAGATAAAAGTTTTAGATTAAGAAGATGTCTATAAATAAAACAAGCAATATCAGTAATTATTCCTGAAATACAATAGCTATAGTTTAAATCATTACATTAAAAAGTCTGATGTATTGCACTCATATGACTTTCTCTACTCTTGTACTTGTAGCCAGAAAACTCAGAATATACATTTCATTTTTCATAAAAACATCTTAAACATGTGACATTTTAATCAAAGTCGCTACAACCATTTTCGAGAAAGCCAAAATTTTCCATATAAAGGGTAGTTTAGGGTGGAGGAATTTGCTTCAAAATATTTGTGTCGCATTCTTAAAGGACATTAAACTTAAATATCAACTTTGGTTTTAAACCGACAAATCGTTTTTGAGTTACGCTGCCCGTAGACCGACTGACACACAGACACACACACACACACACACACACACACACACACACACACACACACACACACACACACACACGGACCTTTTTCTAAAAATGCTTTTTGGATTCAGGGGCCACAAAACCTATTTCCGGTGGAATCTCGACATGGAATATTTCCTCTACTTAATATACGTACTAGAGAAAGTGAGAATGGTTATCTACTAATTCAGGCATAAAACATTAACATAATGTATTACATAAAAACACATAGTATCAACTCAAGTAATACTTTGTAACTTCAGTCATGAATTTTCACCAAGCGAAGATACGCATGTTATAGAGAGAGACAAAAACTAGAAATTAATTTCTTCACAGGTAAACTATAAAACAAATTATTGTGAAAATTTAAAGACGGTATCGATACTGACAATAGTCGGGGTTTTACACTGTGTGTGAATAAAAAATATTCATGTTTATTGGCTTAGCTGTTCACGCTTCGCATACCCTCAGTATTAATGTTTGAATTCCAGTTTACTCTCATTTTATTCCACCCAAAAATTCGGTGTCGAAATTTCACCCGGAAATATATGTTCTGAGGCCTCCTGTGTGTGTGTGTCAGTGTGTCTGTGGACAGAATAACTCAGAAGCGAAAAGTCGGTTAGTAACCAAAGTTGGTATTTATGTTCAATGTCCTTCAAGGATGCTGCGACACGAAGCTTTTGAAGAAACTCCGCCACCCTAAATTACCCTTTACATAAAAAATTTTTCGAAAATTTTGATTTTCTTGAAAATGGCTCTAACGATTCTGATTAAAGTGACATATGTTTAAGATATTTTGATGACAAATGAGACGCATATTTTGAATTTTCTGACTATAGCCCATGTAGTCCTGTTTATCTGAGTGACTTTTGAATAACTCGTAAACCGTAAGAGATAGACCAAATCTTACTATACAGAAAATGTAGATCTTGCCAGAACACAATTTATGTCCAAATTTCGGACATTTCGGAGATTTCCTTGTTATTTGTGTGAGTTTTGGAGAAAATATAGTTCTATCAAATGGAACATCGTTATTATTTTTTATATGTTAAGTGTGCAAGGAGAACGGAATCTCAAAGCTTTAAAATATTTGACTATCGCTCAAAGCCTACTGTATTCCCATATTACCCTTGTACCTACAAGGAAATAAGCAATAAGGTAATTTGTACAAATGTTTATCTCAACTAACACGAAGAAAATGTTCCAAATAGCCAAGATGCAGTATCTCAAAACAGAAGGACAATTAATATTTAGAAATACTCGATTTGAAGCCAGTAATGATTGTGGTTACATGAGTCTGGGTATTGGCTGCTTCACTTTCCAAAGGAACAAGGAAATAATTCTCGTAGAAGGCTGTGCGCTGGATCCTTGTTCACACCGGGCCCATAACTGCAGACTACAGGCAATGCATGCGCAGTGCACAAAACTTTTGTAATTGCCCATGCATTACGTAAGCGCCTTAGAAGGGAGAGGTTGTTCACGCTTTGCTTACATTTGCAGGCAAGGAGGAGTCAGAACATTGCCTACGGAAAATCGATGAGGACAGGATGATGTACGATAATCGCAATTGTATATGTATCATCAACCAAATGAACCGACCATAGCTAAACGTATAGCACTGGATGTGTATGACTAGCACGAGTTCAGCAATTATGTAATAAATTGCAAGTTAAACTCGTCCTAAAGTGCTAAATAGCCCAGTGGTAATACTGCTCTTTGTTCAAACACGTTCGATTATTACAGAATAAATCTACTTTTCTTAAAACTGCATTAGAATTTCCTGTTAGGTAGCATATTCCATAACAAATTTATATACAGGATGTAACAAAAAACACCGACGTTTAGTAGGTTGTGCGGGATGGCAAACAGATCGGTTTTCAGATAGGAACCCCTGTCCGGAAATGCACGGTTTGGGCGCTGGAGAGTGTCGAAGTTAGAGAACGAACGGTTGTGCCAATTTGTTAACATTCGTTTTGGTACCTTAATACGGAAGATCTGCAGCCCTTTAGCCACCTGTGTACTGGGATGAACGACATGAGTATAACGACATTCCTGAGCATGCGCTAAATTCCGCCAGAGTTCTTCGTGCGCATATTACTGCCTTACTTGTGTAATTTCCAGTACAGTAACGTTTTTAACAGTAGTAAGACACGTACCTGTACACAGCTGCTGAAATTACCGACATGTGCTTCAGCACACTTCTATGTAAATTGGCGGAATCATCTCAAAGCCGCATATTCAAATCCATGGATTGGTAGAGTTGGACCAGTTCCATGGCCAGCACGGTTGCCAGATCTTATACCTGTTGACTATTTTCTGTGGAGTTGTATGAAGAGTATGGCACTCATGTAACGTCAGCGAAGGACCTTATGGATCGAGTCCGCTGAGCGATTGAAAATCTTTAGACAACCGCACGTATTGGGTCATGTGCATGAGGCTCAACACCGCCGATAGAGGCTCTGGAATAACATAGGAGGAACACTGTTCGAAGCCCGCTTATAATGTAGGGTTTGTTGACAAAATGTGAATGCACACCTATCTCACACTTCGACACTCTCCAGAGTCCAAACCATGCATTTCCAGACGGGGGTTCCTATGCCATCCCACACAATATACCAAGCGTTGTCGGTGTGACACCTGTATGAATTGTGCCTATTTAGCTGCATAAGTTAGGTCAGAATTAGGATTAGTATTTGTTTACATCTGCTAGTAAAATTTAATAAAGAATAACTAAGCTAAATACAATCTTCTTCTAGCACCTAAAACAGTACACTACAAAGTGCCTATCTTTTCGACCATGAATTAAGGACCTTTGATAAGGTGAGATTTCTGTACAATTCAGCTTTCAGTTCTACTCACTTTCCACAACATCTTTACATTAGTACAGAAGTTGATACATAATGGTGACATTTGCGGGAATTAAGTAAACTGTCCCAGAAATCGTAACTGCGTTCCTGTAGCAAAAGTCTCGATGGTTACATAAAAGAGTACAATACACATGTTTCGTAAAGAAACCAGATATGAATAATTCGCCTCTAAGCGCTTTTAAAATGTACCAGATAGGCTAGGGCGACATAGATTGGTCGGTGGTCTTTACTCATGTCTTGGATTGTAAGTGCAGTTTTCCCATATTACTTTTATTTAATAGGCAAACGAGGGCTCCAGGGAAGGGCTTTCAATCTATAAGGCAAATAGAGCACGCTGGTAAGACAGGATGTACGCCATAGTGACATCAATTATCATGTCAGTCTTTTGTCCGTGATTCGCTCACAACACCATCTTGCTCCTGCCATAAGTAGCTATACCTCACCTGTTGCACGTCCCCAGCAGTATGGCCATTAGGACTATAGGATACGTCCAAAACAAACCATTCCCAAATTCATCTGCCCCTGCCATAGGTGGCCATACCTCACCTCCTGCAGTCCCCAGCAATATGGCCATTAGGACTATAGGATACGTCCAAAACAAACCACTCCCAAATTCATCTGCCCCTGCCATAAGTGGCAATACCTCACCTCCTGCAGTCCCCAGCAATATGGCCATTAGGACTATAGGATACGTCCAAAACAAACCACTCCCAAATTCATCTGCCCCTGCCATAAGTGGCCATACCTCACCTCCTGCAGTCCCCAGCAGTATGGTCATTAGGACTATAGGATACGTCCAAAACAAACCACTCACAAAGTCATCTGCCCCTGCCATAAGTGGCCATACCTCACCTCCTGCAGTCCCCAGCAGTGTAGCCATTAGGACTATAGGATACGTCCGAAACAAACCATTCCCAAATTAATCTGCCCCTGCCATAAGTGGCAATACCTCACCTCCTGCAGTCCCCAGCAGTGTAGCCATTAGGACTATAGGATACGTCCAAAACAAACCATTCCCAAATTCATCTGCCCCTGCCATAAGTGGCAATACCTCACCTCCTGCAGTCCCCAACAGTGTCGCCATTAGGACTATAGGATACGTCCAAAACAAACCATTCCCAAATTCATCTGCCCCTGCCATAAGTGGCCATACCTCACCTCCTGCAGTCCCCAGCAGTATGGCCATTAGGACTATACGATACGTCCAAAACAAACCAATCCCATATATATCTGCTCCTGCCATAGGTAGCTATACATCCACCCCTGCAGTCCCCAGCAGTATGGCTATTAGGACTAAAGGATACGTCCAAAACAAACCATTACCATATCAATCTGCTCCTGCCATAGGTAGCTATACATCCACCCCTGCAGTCCCCAGCAGTATGGCCATTAGGACTATAGGATACGTCCAAAACAAACCATTCCCATATCAATCTGCTCCTGCCATAGGTAGCTATACATCCACCCCTGCAGTCCCCAGCAGTATGGCCATTAGGACTATAGGATACGTCCAAAATAAAACCATTCCCAAATTCATCGGCCCCTGCCATAAGTGGCCATACCTCACCTCCTGCAGTCCCCAGCAGTATGGCCATTAGGACTATAGGATACGTCCAAAACAAACCATTCCCAAATCAATATCCTCCTGCCATAGGTAGCTATACATCCACCCCTGCAGTCCCCAGCAGTATGACCATTAGGACTATAGGATACGTCCAAAACAAACGATTCCCAAATTCATCTGCCCCTGCCATAAGTGGCAATACCTCACCTCCTGCAGTCCCCAGCAGTGTAGCCATTAGTACTATAGGATACGTCCAAAACAAACCATTCCCAAATTCATCTGCCCCTGCCATAAGTGGCGATACCTCACCTCCTGCAGTCCCCAGCAGTGTAGTCATTAGGACTATAGGATACGTCCAAAACAAACCATTCCCAAATCAATCTGCTCCTGCCATAGGTAGCTATACATCCACCCCTGCAGTCCCCAGCAGTATGGCTATTAGGACTAAAGGATACGTCCAAAACAAACCATTACCATATCAATCTGCTCCTGCCATAGGTAGCTATACATCCACCCCTGCAGTCCCCAGCAGTATGGCCATTAGGACTATAGGATACGTCCAAAACAAACCATTCCCATATCAATCTGCTCCTGCCATAGGTAGCTATACATCCACCCCTGCAGTCCCCAGCAGTATGGCCATTAGGACTATAGGATACGTCCAAAACAAACCATTACCATATCAATCTGCTCCTGCCATAGGTAGCTATACATCCACCCCTGCAGTCCCCAGCAGTATGGCCATTAGGACTATAGGATACGTCCAAACAAACCATTACCATATCAATCTGCTCCTGCCATAGGTAGCTATACATCCACCCCTGCAGTCCCCAGCAGTATGGCCATTAGGACTAAAGGATACGTCCAAAACAAACCATTACAATATCAATATCCTCCTGCCATAGGTAGCTATACATCCACCCCTGCAGTCCCCAGCAGTATGCCCATTAGGACTATAGGATATGTCCAAAACAAACCATTACCATATCAATCTGCTCCTGCCATAGGTAGCTATACATCCACCCCTGCAGTCCCCAGCAGTATGGCCATTAGGACTATAGGATACGTCCAAAACAAACCATTACCATATCAATCTGCTCCTGCCATAGGTAGCTATACATCCACCCCTGCAGTCCCCAGCAGTATGGCCATTAGGACTATAGGATATGTCCAAAACAAACCATTACCATATCAATCTGCTCCTGCCATAGGTAGCTATACATCCACCCCTGCAGTCCCCAGCAGTGTAGCCATTAGGACTAAAGGATACGTCCAAAACAAACCATTACCATATCAATCTGCTCCTGCCATAGGTAGCTATACATCCACCCCTGCAGTCCCCAGCAGTATGGCCATTAGGACTAAAGGATACGTCCAAAACAAACCATTACCATATCAATCTGCTCCTGCCATAGGTAGCTATACATCCACCCCTGCAGTCCCCAGCAGTATGGCCATTAGGACTATAGGATATGTCCAAAACAAACCATTCAAATATCAATCTGCTCCTGCCATAGGTAGCTATACATCCACCCCTGCAGTCCCCAGCAGTATGGCCATTAGGACTATAGGATACGTCCAAAACAAACCATTACCATATCAATATGCTCCTGCCATAGGTAGCTATACATCCACCCCTGCAGTCCCCAGCAGTATGGCCATTAGGACTATATAATACGTCCAAAACAAACCATTACCATATCAATCTGCTCCTGCCATAGGTAGCTATACATCCACCCCTGCAGTCCCCAGCAGTATGGCCATTAGGACTATAGGATATGTCCAAAACAAACCATTCAAATATCAATCTGCTCCTGCCATAGGTAGCTATACATCCACCCCTGCAGTCCCCAGTAGTATGGCCATTAGGACTATATAATACGTCCAAAACAAACCATTACCATATCAATCTGCTCCTGCCATAGGTAGCTATACATCCACCCCTGCAGTCCCCAGCAGTATGGCCATTAGGACTAAAGGATACGTCCAAAACAAACCATTACCATATCAATCTGCTCCTGCCATAGGTAGCTATACATCCACCCCTGCAGTCCCCAGCAGTATGGCCATTAGGACTATAGGATACGTCCAAAACAAACCATTACCATATCAATATGCTCCTGCCATAGGTAGCTATACATCCACCCCTGCAGTCCCCAGCAGTATGGCCATTAGGACTATAGGATACGTCCAAAACAAACCATTACCATATCAATCTGCTCCTGCCATAGGTAGCTATACATCCACCCCTGCAGTCCCCAGCAGTATGGCCATTAGGACTATAGGATACGTCCAAAACAAACCATTCAAATATCAATCTGCTCCTGCCATAGGTAGCTATACATCCACCCCTGCAGTCCCCAGCAGTATGGCCATTAGGACTATAGGATACGTCCAAAATAAAACCATTCCCAAATTCATCTGCCCCTGCCATAAGTGGCCATACCTCACCTCCTGCAGTCCCCAGCAGTATGGCCATTAGGACTATAGGATACGTCCAAAACAAACCATTCACTACCTGTGTTAATCGCAATGGGCGTGCGTTCCAACATTTGCTTTGAATAGCAAAGCTGTGATTAACTGTAAACAATGAGATGTTTGTGTTTTGTTTATGTGCTCTGTATTTGTTTCTTGGATTAAGATTGTGTGCCTAAGATAAATGCAACACTAATTTTCTTTGTTGATTTTACGGTAAATACTTGAACTGGGCGGGAGGCAGTAATCTATGACATTAACTCGTCTAGCGCTTGGACGAAGCACCGCAGCAGAACACTTTCCTTAACAAAAATTTTGAAAATAATGTCATCTATGCGTCCCCAAAGTTTGTTGGTCTCATTTTGGGACATTCTGTATAGAGAAGGAAAACACTTGAAAACTAACTTATGTATAATCGATGGAAAAGGAGTATCTACTGCTAAACCGCGATTGCTATTTTGTAAGTAAACTATCGCTCAGGGTGATAATAGAGCTTTTATTCATTACTTAATTTGCAAACAGATTTGAAGCGTAGGAGTTCTAGATACAGTGAAAATTATATTTTCAATTTTTTACCTTTGCAAGCAACCTAAAATACTTTAAAATGAGGATTCATTGATTGAAATGAGCCATTCCGCCAGCATTGGTTCGTATAAGACTAGTTACTGGAGATAATACAAGTAGCCTTGTTTTAGGCAAAGACTGTATTGACTAAAAGGGCAAAATCTCTTCTGTAAATAAGAAAAGGTATATCATTTAACAGTGACTGTCTTTACCTGAAACAGTAACCATTATCTCCTGAGAACTGTACTGGTATACATGGTTGGAAACCTCCACGAACTTACGGTAATGATGGGTTAACTTGAATAAACAAACAGACTCTTCCTCTGCAGCTCAGTAAAAGCGTCTCTGGGCCTCCCTATAGTATTACAATGGCACAGTTGAACTAGAAACGCCTGCTGATTTTTCCTCCTGCTCACTCGAGCTTTCTTCTGCGAAACGCCGTGTTGCAGTTCACATTTCTCTTTCCAAGTGGCAGGACGTGAGCGTAAAGTTTCAAAACTTCCGTGCCGAAATCTGATCCATCTTGTACAGCACTTGTGATATCAGCAGGAAGGTTTATCTTCTTCAAACAGATTCTGAAGTACTACGCAATAACATGAAGGCGAAACTCGAGAATGAGATGTTGCAAGTTCCTCAAACAGACCAGATTAAACTTCCGTCTTAGGGCCGACTGATGACTCATCTTGCACGCAACTGGAAAACAACTTTATGTTTTATGCGACTCTTTTAACACAGTTGCAACTTTATCTCAGCATATCTGAACTTATGTCCGCATAAATCAGACCGACGTAACATTTGTACCACTACATGATCACTAGAGCTGTAAACTGCGTCTGAGCTGACCAGTGCCATGCGGCCAAGCTTCCTTCAGCTTTCATTGCAAGGTTCCATTCCCAGTGCGCAGGTGCAGCACACAGTCGCAACACGCGCTGCGTAAAGCAACATATTTCAAATTCTGGACTCCATGCTTACGTTGCGTGCATAGAAGGTGCACTGGCAGCTGTCAACACCAGACGATCGTGATGCGAGATTTTACACCATCTACTGTACAAATAATGTTGCTCTTCCAATGGCCGCACCGTGTCACAATGAGTCACTCAAGCGATTTTTAGTTTTTTCATCAGTGTAAAGCCCTTTTGGTGGCGCCGTGGTCGAGCGGTTAGGCCGTTCGCCTACCATCTAGGTAGCCCAGGTTTGATCCCAGGGACCCGCAAGTGTAATATGTGGTGGAGAAAGCGGCGTCTGAACGGGATTTCTCCGGGTTTTCCGGTTTCCCCCGCCACTCATTCCACCAATTGCTCCATTATCACCTTTCCAATCATGGATTTCGCCTGCATTTCATATCACCCTCTTCCTCACTCTCATACCTGGTGCATGGCTGACCACCCGCTTCCAGGTGGTCTGTCCGGTACATAGGTTCCTGTGCTGCCCAACAGGTGTCTGACCCTAGGCACTGGCTTGTAAGTCCTACATAAGGAGAGAGTAATCAGGTAAAGAAGAAGTAAAGCCCTTTTCTTCCAGATTATCATAGGATATATAACATTTGCAAACATTTGAAAATTGGGGATTGCGAGTTTGTTCTTCATTAACAAATTTCAATCCCGTTTCGTTGAATGGGAATATCAGAGACTACTGCAGTGCTTTATATCAAATATGGCAGATTTTAAACGATTTCGAGCCCAGGGGTAGGCGTAAAATATTTTAAAATTGAGTTATGCAATCTGCAATTTATGGGGAATTGTAGGGTTGTATACGGTTCTTATCAGCCCCTCATATTTCATTCAAGTTTTGTCATATAATATTTTGGGTATGACTTTTACAATACTGAATACATGTTCAATCCTTCAATACAAATCTGAATCTTTTGGCCTATATAGATGAAGCTTTGTACGCTCATAATATAGAACAAATGAAAAGTGCAAGCTACCTGACAAGTCATTGAACTACCTCGAGTATACCTGTAACCCATAATGTAGCACTCTGCACTATTTAAACTGCACATTGTCACAATATTGCACAAAAGGTGTTGGCAAAAGTTACAGGCCCGCGCCACCGATGATGTCCACCGTATTTGCGGACGAAACGTCTGGACATAGTTACTCCAGCAGGCCACAGCAACTCAGCCTGGAAGATTCTTCTATAATTAGAGTTAATTCATCTAATTTTTTGTCAGTAAATACAACACTTTGGTTTAAACCAGCCCATGAGAATGAGAAAAGCACGTGCATTCTTATTGCACGATTGTTTTTATCCAATTATCGGCTGATTCTGCATTTTGTTTAAGATACATCACCGTTGTACGGTGTACCAGATGGCCCACTTCATCCAACATCGGCGTAAGGAGATAACCCTTCGTGCGTTAAAGCAGTTGCAAAACTCCACGGCGCAAGAAACGGCAGCGGCGTGTTGCGCCCCTCAGCGAAGACCTGAGCTGAGAGGCAGTTGAACTATCCTGTGTAGTCCGTTATAGTAGACAATAACAGTATAAACAATCGATAAGGTCTCACCTCACTTGCAGGATCATTATTTTCCTGGGTATGCTGCTATTGTCTAACATTTCAATTGCAGATTGTAAAGCGCAAACATGAGGGCACGTAAGGTTTCATTGGCATTTGTTCGTTTCTTATTAATGTTGTTGTATTTTGTTATTATCATTAGTTATTGTCTCTATTTTTGTTTGTAGTTATTATTGTGGTTATCATATTACTCATATTACTATATTATTTATATTATATTGTTATTTTATAGGTTTTATTAGGATTTATTATCATCATTATGCTTTTATCAAGATTATAACTATTGCTGTTGCTGTTATTATTGTGGTTGCCGTGAAGTTGTGCAACTGTTTTAACGCACGAAGGGATATCTACTTACGCCGATGCCGGATGAAGTGGGCCACCTGGTATATTATCCAACCAGTAAGATACGGTGGGGTGGACCAATACGTATCACCTCTACAAGTTTATAAGAAACCGGACTTAGATAGTCGCTATAAAAACTTGCCTCACGTAATAATAAACTAAAATAAACGTTATTCGCTAGAAAACTTGCCTTTATATTATCTGCACAGAACTTCGCCGCTTCCACACATATCATAACATGTATTGCCTCTAAGTTACTGCGATATTGCATCAAAGATGAGACAACGAGGAGTGTGTTTAACAGCACACATGCCACCAGCTCTTTAATTTCCGAGTCGTTTCATAAAGGATGAAACTGTCATATATGATAAGCATCGAAGCACTGAACCGCCTCAGAATAAATTGCAGTTAGATTTCGAACATCCACTTGCCTGTCATTATTACCGTAACTGCCGGTTCTAACATCGTCTTGAGAGAAACCAGCGTTTTAGTTAGACTGCAATAGTTTGTTATGTGTATAGGCACTAAAATGTATCTAATAGGCAGGCAATACGAGACTAAAATGAGCAAAATAGGCTCTTGAGTAACATAGACACTTAAAATGCACTATAATTAATATTAATAGCATTAATATTATATTGTTTGCTTACAAATGATACGAAACTCTAAACAAGGACGCAACGATAAAGATACAAGCATAGAAAATACACAAAGTAGCTTTGATGCAAAAGAATTGAAACCAAATGCTTTGTTATTGGAATCTGTTGTCATATATATTATGTTTCGTTATCAGCATCAGACTTGGTATTACACTGGACAATTGAGCACTTTTCTCATTGTAAAGTTGTATCATGCGGTGAAGAAAGTTTTCACATTAGTCAAATTCATGCTTTGCTTTGGAAATTGAAAATATGCAGTTTCTTTCCTTTCGGCTCCCCACAAATGCATTTGTATTCTGCATAATGTTGCTACAAGGGTTGATTTTTAAACCTAGGACAACATATTAATGCAAACATGAATGATTAAACTCACCTGTTGCACACAAAGAATTACTTTCCCATCTGTACCAAACGATGGATCACCAATTATCTATTGTTGGAGTGATACACTCCTACTACTTTTCGCCTTTGGCATATTTATGTAAGAAACTGAACATGACCTATGCACCTGAAACACTGTGGTACAGAATGGGCTTTCCATTCCCTACATAAAGAATACTCTCATTAAAACTTCATGTAGCTTGTCTTAGCTTACTTGTTTGTCCTTGAGCGAATTCTAAGATTTAGTCATTAGTCGTATCTCCTGCGAAGGAGATTTATTAGGTGCCTAACTACCTGCTAAACCCCTTTTGTATATCCAATGTGCAGCAGTAAGACATTTCTTCCCCAAATCTTCACGTTCAAACTAACAAATTCAAATTCAAATTCAAATTTATTGGTCATAAAACTTGTAATACAATCATGGAGCATTGTCAAATGCTAATACATGAATAAAAAGTACATCATGGCACATAAGTAGACGAATGGAATACAAACATGGTATATTGAATATACAAAAATACATTAACAGTACACATTAATTTACATCTCTTCTAACCTGTATGGGCACTTTTCAATTAGATAATTCTGTAACTCTTTAGCAAAGGAGTTTTTTCTTGAGTGCTCTTTTATACTTCTTGGTAGGGCATTATATAATTCACTCCCATTACAATGGGATCCTTTTTGGTTGAAGCCTTATTTAAGTGCATTCTATGGTAATTTTCATTCCCTCTGGATATCTGTGTTTTTAGTAGGTAACTTGTTTTGAATCAGTATAATTACTTTGTATACATAAATAGCAACCATTGTCAATATTTTATTCTTTTTAAAGAGTGGCTTACACGTGTCTGTAGTCTTTAGTTGAAAAATATGCCAAAACTGTTGTCACAGCAAACAGGAGAAGTTGGGTAAAAAGGCAGTTTTAGGCACTAATAAGCAGAACAGGCACAAACGTATGAAATAGGCATTTGTAGGCGCTATAAAACTGCGAATTTGGGCTTATAATGGTAGGAAACATGACTATAACTCAAAAGCCTACGTTTCTGAACACAGGAATAGGGCAACATCCGCTCCCTAGATATAAGCACGGGGGAATATACAGGAAGCCCACATCTAAGAGCTGATTGATAAAACCATGTAAACTTTCACGGCCAATGCAATGAAGTGGAAAATGGCGTTTTGTCAGCCATCGCCGAGACCAGCAGAGTTCTACAGTCACGCCACTGAACATGTTCACTGACATTATAAATACACACTAATGCATGCAGTTTACTTAACATGCGTCACTTGTCAAAAATTAAGGATTAATTTCTGTGAACATGTGTTGAATTTTGCGTCTCTCCTCGCTGTGAAAATCGTCATGCCACTTGAATTGTTGATATTAGATAATATTAAATGAAAATCTGACGTGTTACACTCACATGACCTTCTCTACTCTTGTACTAACCATTCTTACAAACTCTTATTCCTATATCTTCTTCGTGTTAATCGAGATAAATATTTGTAAAAATTATCTTATTGCTTATTTCCTTGTAGGTACAAGAGGAATATGGGAATACAGTTGGCTTTGAGCGATAGTCAAATCTTTTAAACCTTTGAGATTCCGTCCTCTTTGCACCGCTAATATATTAAAATGAATAACGATGTTGCATTTGACAGAAGTATAAGCTTTCCAAAACTCACACAAATGACAAGGAATATCCCCGAAATGGTTCTTTCTATTAAATATATATATATTTGGGACATCTGTTTTAGCAAGATCTACATTTTTGTACAGTACACTTCAAAAGTATTGGAAAGCACGAATGCTAATGACTTCATTGCCAGATGCAAGGCACTAGAAAACAACAACATTTTTGTAGAGTGAGATTTGGTCTATATCTTACGGTTTGCCAGTTATGCAAAAGTCATCCGGAGTAAATATGAGTACATGGGGTATAGTCAGTAAATTCAAGATATACAGTTCATTTGCCATAAAATATCTCGAACATATGGCATTTTAATCAAAATCGTTAGACCATTTTGAAGAAAATAAAAATTTTCGAAATATTTGTAGTTTAGATGAAGGAATTTTCTTCAAAATCTTCGTGTCGCATCCTTGAAAGTCATTAAACTTAAATACGAACTTTGGTTTTTAACCGACTTTTCGTTTATGAGTTATGCTGTCCACAAACTTACACAAACAAACAAACAAACACACACACACACATACACACAAACACACACACAAACACACACACACGCGCGCGCGAGAGCGCGAACGCTTTTCTAAAAATGTTCTTTTTTGATTCAGGGGGCCTCAAAACATTTATTTATGGTGAAATCTCGACATCGAATTTTTGGGTGGAATACAGTACTTCCTCTACTTACTATACGTAGTAGAGAAAGTAAAATTTGAAAATACAAAGCTATACTTACTGCCTTAAAAGCTGTGTATGGTCTTATTTCCAGATATAATAGAAGTTATTAGACATTTCAACTGAAATTTTGTTGTAATAAGTATGATAGAACTGTAACGTTTAGTTTTAAATGGAAATTTATCTATTAATTGTCAATAATTGGATGTCGAATCGATGTGTGCGTCGCCTTTTCGTGTCCAAGCTCAATCCCGTTCTCCAATGGAGTTACTCCAGTGTTGAACTAAGAGACACTCTTCTCCAGATATGCATGGACGAGTTTAGTGATAAACAATTACAATAAAGTTGATGAGAAATTACAAGCTGATAACCAAGCCCGGGATTTTTAAGTTCCAAAAGTTAAAAATTGTGTTTTATCTATCAGTACAGAGGTATTTTGGACGTGATGATGGGAGTAAGTCTCTGTTTTCTTCCTTGAAATAAACAATGTGCTGCTGATAATGTGAGTAGACACTATGCTTAATCACGTACCGTTCCCGATGTTTACTGCAGGGAGAGATACTAACCAGACACCCCTATGGTGTTATAGCTACAAAAATGAACTCACTCATAAACAACACTGCAGCTATGGGCCATTCGCCACGTCTAAAATACCTCTGTGTTTTATGTGATCTTATATGTTCAATTTAGCAATTTATAGGACATTTTGGAATATGTATGTATTAGTATAATTCATTGGGCGTGCCACTTTAAAACACTAACCTTAAATTGCAAAATGTTAAATTAACCGTGCATTTGAGAGTATGAAATTCAATGCATCTGGCATTAATATAGAACTGAAAACAATTGTCTCAGTATGCTCACTTTGCTTCAACAGAACAGTGAAAAACACAACATGCGCAAACGTTTACAGCGCTCCTAGAGTGAGTAATGAAAGATTCTCTCTCAGGTGTGAACTCTCCTCTGTCTTCCGTTAAAATGCGCTTAAAGTGCGTTCCACTTGAAGTGCGAGGGTCATGTTGCCTATTTCCTTAGGCTTTTTGCACTTTTTATCCAGGAGAGAGAGAGAGAGAGAGAGAGAGAGAGAGAGAGAGAGAGAGAGAGAGAGGGAGAGAGAGAGACAGAGACTGATTTTTACTACGATGATGTGGGTATGTCAATGTCATATCATCATTTATCATACATTGACATACCCACATCATCATTTGCACACATAATTAGTGTGGGTTTTGATATTGGACTGCGTGAATGAGACAGTGATGTGGAATGTGATAATGAGGTGTGCACATTGTTCTCTTCCACTTTGTTTTAACCACTTCATCAAAATCCCGCATCTGCACTTCGAGGACTAATGTAAGCACTATCAGATGTGTAGTCCGTGTATTTTGCGGTATTATAAATAACTTAAACGAGGGTTTTGGGACTGTTGATTGAAAATGTAATGATACACTGACGTCATTGAATTACAAATAATTTCCCTCCTATGGTATTGATATCTTGGTACTTTGTATCTCTCTATTAAACTGTCACTTGAAGTAGAATGCAACGTTTTGCATGCAAATGACACAGAGCACTGTTTTGTTTATGACTGATTGTTATTCTAAGCCCGTTTTCATGAGGTTCCGAGCGTTCGAGGTCAAAGGTGTCCCTTGTAAGCCGTGCTGCATGGGCACGGGTGGGATTGAACCCGGACGCATTTCAGGTGCTGGGTTTCAATCTCAACTTCTGAGGAATCTGCGCCTTTTGACATTGTTTATGATAATTTTCCACTCCAATAGCGTATAGTTTAATTACAATACATTCCTAGCAAGTATAAGGTGTGATAATGTTCTTTAACATCAAACAAACATCACGGTAAGTAGGCCAGGACACTTCACGCAATAAATCATCAGGTTCCATTCTTCTCCTCTTCTTACGTCGAGATGCAATGCACATCCATTTGCCCCAGCG
>CM060962.1:8803199-8813199 GCA_030765045.1 Tenodera sinensis
AAATGTTTATCTCAACTAACACGAAGAAGATATAGGAATAAGAGTGTGTAAGAATGGTTAGTACAAGAGTAGAGAAAGTCATGTGAGTGCAACACATCAGAATTCTTTAAGAAATTATTTAAGGTCGTTTTGACTGCACGATCTTATCACGATCATACATAAAAATACATTAGAAATATCATTTAACAGGTATGTATATGGGTATCAGATTATGGACATTTACAGTAAATCCGAGGGTTTTGTATTCATTAAAACTGCAGCGTGTTCTTGATCATGTTGTGCATTAGGAAGATTATAGATTCCAGCTTGTGGTCTACATCTGCTGTATCGTGGGCAGTCTACAAGGATATGGTGAATGGTTAGAGGAATATCACAGCTGGTACAGTTTGGAGGTTGGTTCTTAGTGAGAAGATAACAGCGTCTTGGTTTGGTGTGTCCATTCTAAGCCGGGAGATCTCTTCTGATCTCTTCTTTTGAGTGTTTGGAAATGCAGAACATGCTTTGTGCAGCCTGAGAAACTCTCATGAGGTTTGCTGTTGACTGACGACCATATTAACTTCCAGTTTTGCATGTGCATGTATTTAATGAAACTGACGGCATCTTGGTGTCGAGAGACAATCAATGCATCACTGATGGGATGTTAAGTTACTTCTTTTGCAGCTTCATTACCTTCTGTGCCAATCTGAGAGGGAGACCATACAAAAGATACTTTTTTGTCAGTCTTATTTATATTGTGACGCAACAATCGGATTTCATGAATCTGTACGTCGTTTGGTTCAGAGTTTTATAGGTTAATTATATACAGGATGGTAGGGAAGTCATTACATTCCTTCTAATATGTGCTTCATAGAAGCATTACAAACAAAAAAGTCTAATGGCATATTGGTTTTTGATCCGCCGATTTAGAAAAAATAGATAGTTTTTTTTATCCAAATTGGATGCATAGTTCCACCAGAATGTATGAAGATAACAGTTTGTTACTTGTAAGATGCGTAGAGTAACTTATTTCTGACATAACTTCGGTAGTAATTATGGGACATCACACAGGGTTTCGAAATAATTAATCACTTAAAATACATAAAGGAATACTCCCAGCTGTTCTTTCAGGCGTGAGGTAAGTCGACAACGTTGCATTGAGGTTGGTCAGGGAATTGAGCTGGTTTGTGGATGTAAACAGGTCTGGCACTTTCGCTTTCGCTTTAATGTTTTGGGAGCTAACGCTTGTGACAGGCCTACACTCGTAGAGCAAACACGGAAGGACAAGACAGCGTATGAGTTTGTTTACAAGCAGCACTGTTACGCTGTTTGTTTACGTACTGAGCTAGTGAAAGTGACACCCACACAATCTGCAGTGTTGCCAGCTTGTTTTTTACAAAACTAAAATATCTCCATAGGAAATGGTCAAAGGCTAAAACGTAAGACACAAAATGTGTTCCTAATACTGAGATCAACCGCTGGTTTAAATTAATGTAATGACTTCCCTTCCAGCCGGTATAGAAGAACTTCCTTAAAGGCGGATGCTTCACAAGAGAAAATGGTAAAGAGGTGAGGCAAACTGTAGAGCATTGCCCAATCAGGATAGAAATTCCACATCCTCTTCCCTTTTTGGATGCTGATCCATCAGTAAACATTTTCGTGTTAGAGATATATTTATCCAGTAAAGGACTCCTCATTTGCTTAAGAATACAAAAAGGCGTTTGAAATTTCAAGTGAGATGAAAGGCTGGTGGACACTGTATATGCCATTAGGGCGTGGAGCAAACAATACTGTTAAGGAAATGAAGAAACAAAACAAAATATGTCGGAATGCAATTAGTTAAAAAACTGTAAAGCATTTTAGTTTATTCAACATAATCAATTAACTCTACATTTGAAATGACAAGCGCACATTCATTTTCTCTCAATTAAATGCTACGGCACTGTCACTTTCTTGTGTATACCAATGTGCTAAATTTTCTAACAGATATTTATAATACATCTCATACTCCAAATAACTTGCATTCTGATAACACTAGACAGGAAGGTAATGTTTACTTTCAGCAGGCTTGCAATAGCCCTGAGGAGTCGCCCAATTACAGCCACTAACAAGGCTAATCAACTCCCACTAAATTTATTTCAATTAGGAAAAGTATCATTTAAAAAGGTGATCCCTAATTGGCTCATTAATATGGTATTTAGTTCCATTTATAATTTTTCCACCATGGAATTAATTTATAATTGTACATCTTTGTGTTCTTTTACTGACTATGCCAAGCTCAGTTACCCAGTGCTTGGAGACAGTAATATGTACAAATACAAAATACAAAGCACAAATTATTTTATGGGTTTCAAGGTCTTGGGTCTTTTATGTGGAATGTAAAATGATACATTCAAAATATTAAAGAACTATCTTATTTCCAGCAATAGAGAGCTACCACTAGGGTGGTGTTAGTGATAGTGCATTCGCATAACAAAGGGTTCTACTTTCACATGCGACGTGTGTTTGGTCTCAATGAGCAGTTTTTATCAAAATGTAAAGCCTAAAGTATTGTGAAACATGTTAAGAACACTTAATTGCTTGTTTCAATGATATAGACAGCATCTATATAAGTTTATTAAGAACAAATCCCGTAGCTATGGGGAGACTGTTGTGTATTTGATGGGAAAGCGAATGACTTTATTTTCTACAGAGATCCCACTGCCATATTGCGGACATCCATCAACCTTTCCATCGTTTCCTGGGAAGCTACACAATTTGAAGTTTTTTTTCTTTCTAGTGCTAAACTAGAAATGTTATTCGTGCTGCCCGACCTGTATTTTGATGTTTTACCTTCAACTTGGAACCTTCACTTCTTTTTTATCTTTCTTCACACCGGGTGTAACGAAAATGTGTGCCCGAAGTTTGTAGCACGGTAACTGAAAGCCTCTGTGTAACGCAGAATTCATCTGTTGATCGATTCCTTTAGATTGCTTATTAATGTTTTATACACGCTCAAACTCACAATCTCAACAAAGGCAATAAATCAATACGGAATCCTCAGATACTTAATTTTGGCCACGTAGTGTATTTACTAGAAATCAATAGAGAAATGTAACACCCATCTCTCCATAAAAGTCCTTTGAGGGACAACTGGGTGGAAGACTGCTGCACTGACGTGCACAAAAAGTGGCCCATTCTCCATTATCGCAGGAGTGTTTTCCCTCCGTAGGGTTTCCAGCTTTGACTCCACTCACCCTGTAGTACTACTCCATGTGCCTGGCCTGGAAGTCAATCCAGAGAGACATAACGGAACCAATCAGCTATGTTATAATGCTTGTGAAATGAAGAAATGTCCCCCTGCGATTGGTACACAAAGAAAGGCTAAACTATTGCCTTCTGGAGAAAGGGTGGGAGTGTTGCTTGGACGACAACTGTGACATGGAAATTAATGTTGAGTTTTTATTTATGGATGCTCTTTAACTGCTATAGTTCTTAGCGTCCTATTCTTCAATTTTACTCAGAGGTCTCTTTAGCAGGTTTGAGGTTCTTTTACGTGCCGTAAGTCTAGGACACGGGCTTTACTTCCCTTCAGAAGGAAGCCATGCTACGAACTCTGGCAAGTTTGAAGCCGCGCGCGACTTTGGGAACCAGAGACTAGCATATTAGCCTTAGACCACTTAGACGAAAGTTAAAGTTATTGTCACCATCGAACGACAATAGGAAAACCGATAGTAAGAAAACGGTAGTACAGCATGAAAATCCTTAGCGCGCTGATAACGTAGTTGTTTACTAAGCGGGAGACCCGGGTTTGATTCCCAGCACAGACCGGTGTGGGAATTTTCTCCCACTGGGAGACTTGAGTAGCTACTTGAGGAAAAAGATAGTGCTCCGTGTTACGAAGACCGCATTCACCGCCCGGGAGGGACCCGGGGCTCTAACCACGTCCCACTTTCCAATACTGCACTCCTTGTGGGCAGGTATGGGGGACGGAGTTTTCGGCCGGTATGTCTTGGCCCTGCATTGGTCTCTTGGCTTTAATTTACTGCTTTATATCATTTTTGCCATGATTGGTTGTGAGGATTGCTGACCTTCATCGCACTAACCGAAAGATCTCAAACTCCCGGATCATCCGCAGCCCAGCCAAGCCTCGTTCAAGGAGATTACCAGGTGCAACTCTCTAAGTACATCATTTACTGTGGAAGAGCTTTTATTCAATGTACAACTACGTGTGAAGCGACCGTTACGAAACAGCCATGCTTACTTCTTCTTTAAGACATTTTTCTTATTGCACATATACGAAGGAAAACCAAAAATGAATTTCTTAGTGGAGTAAATCAGTTTTCGCTAGTATACGTCCAAACGATTGCAGAAATAAGGAACAAGTTAGATTGCTTTGTTTTTGGAATTAACTTATTCCATTGAAGGATTAGGAATGTTCTAAACTCATTTAAAGCTGTTCTAACTAAAATCAAAGAAGCTAAAAAGAAGTTATCCACTGCCAATAATCCTTGAGATCTTCCTGTATCGTGAATTAATTCATATACTGCTATGGGCATAGTAGGACAGTCGACATATTGTCACTGTAGCACTAATTGTTGATGTTTAGCTCTGCTATCTGTTTACAGAGGTGAATTATCACTGCCTCTAGTTCAAACCACAAGAGGATCTTTCTTGTCATTTAAAGTAGGTATCCCTGTTTCTACACGATACCTTTTGTTCGCTAGCACCTCGGTCATCTGATGACGTTTAGTGCATGTTTAGGAAGACCTTGCAATGCCATAACCATTGACCTTAGGATGGTGGAATTGCCGGAGTTGCTAATTATTTCCAATAACAGATAACTCATGTTATGAATTATCGCGTTCGTTCCCCTTTAAGTGGATCCAAACAATGGACTTAGTTGAGCAGAAATAACGAGATTCTAACTTTGGAAACCAGGGAAAAACAGACAGTATGACGTTTTCCCTATGGACTAGTTCATACAAAGGCTGTAAGAAGTAACTGCTATAGGGACGTGACGCAAATTGCAAATATACGCTGCAGTAATGTTTACATAACCCATATGACAACAGCGTCGATAATCCCACAAAGCCTATTATGTCACTTCTACATCGGATGAAGGAAGTCACAACGGGAGGAGAGGTGTCCGAGAACGTACTGAAACTAGCAGTTTGAACATAAATGCTGTGTGTTTCCTCGTATGAAGTGGACGGGCTGATATCGATCTCACTGGAGAGGCAAACCTTATCCATCACCACTGACATTTATTTCAGTTAGAAACGTGGAGTAGCAGTTCCTCGACCCACCCTACACCACCTCTACCCTCCCCACTTTGTTTACTCTCTGGCCGTGGGGTCGACTATTTGTCTTAGGTTCATTAAATTTAATTGGTAAACTAACCACTGCACACACACACACACACACACACACACACACACACACACACACACACACACACACACACACACACACACACACACACACACACACACCACTTGTGCTCGGTATAATGGAATGGTATCTAATTGGAGGAATCAAATTGTAGCCGACTTCCAGAGCAGCAGCTGCAATTTCCTTCTTAAGTGACCAGAAAAACTAAATGAAATCTCGTATCTAACTCCTGCACCTCTTCTCTCTCACTTTATCCACGTTCCTTCACGTCTTCCCATTCAATGGAAAGTTAAATAGCTGCTGGAGACGACAGCTTCAAATATTTGCATTTGTGTTTCAGGATATAATTTGTAACTATTCTGAGGCGCCCTTCTGGAACTGCTCTTCTATACTTCTTCACAAGAACCAGCAAAGAGGCGAACTGTCAAACCGGATACATGTTTTGGAAATCAGTAACCTAGAATCTTGGATGTTTTGGCAGCTGGATACATTGGCTCCTTCATTGCGATGAGCACTAAATATAAACCATTCGTGTAATTACAGAAGGATTCTTGCACGTATAACATTCTTCTTCCATTGAGGCTTTGGGCCAAGGGCCTGTTACGGGCTCAAAGCTGGATTTTCCAACCATAGTTTCCTAGGGCGACCCAGACCACGTTTTCCTCTAGAGTGGTAATTAACACCGCTTTAGGGCTCCTAGAGTGCGTTCGGTTTCCATTATTTTTCCAGTTGTTCTGATACTGTTGGATATATAGGAACAACTTGCACATCTTCATTGCGTTTGTGGCCCATCCTGTGTAGCCAGCTGTTGATCACATGAATCTCATTTCATTTGTTGATATCCTGTTTCCATCTTTTAGTCTCACTGTCCATGCCTCACTACTGTAACACAAGACTGGTCTTGCTAAAGTTTGGTAGCGCCGTAGTCTTGTGTGCCGCTGTACTTTGGAGGGTTTCATTATGTCATTTATTATCCACATGGTTCTGGTGTACTTAAGAATTGTATCTGGTATATCTACTTCATCCGCAAATGACTTTTTATATTCTAGGTATGAAAACTGATTTACTCTTTCGACTGCTTGCAGATTTTACTAGAGACGGGGTATTTGCTGGGCTACAAGGCATGTGAAGTGCATTCCATAAGCTCTCCTGTCCAAATCCCAATCTCAACCTCATCTTCATGCAACCTGTTCGTGGTGCAACCTGCTCTTGGGGCACCCTGCTCATAGTGCAATCTGCTTTTACAGATGAGGCCCCGGAGGCCAACTATTGGTCGTATAACCATAACATCTAATGTAGAGGAAATGCTACATTCGTGGGAGCCCCGCAAATATATCGCACTCAGCGTCTCCCCCGCCTACCCTCGACGAAGGACAATGCCGGCCAAACCGCCGACTGCCAACTCTCACCAGCAGCACCCGGGTCCAGGGCCACCGTGAAAGTATTTAGTTCTTCTTCTTCTTCTTCTTCTTCTTTATCTCATTACCCTCCCCTTATGTAGGACTTACAAGCCAGTGCCTAGAATCAGACACCTGTTGAGGAGCAGAGGAACCTATGGACCGGACAGAGTGAAGACCTGGAAGCGGGTGCTCAGCCCAGCATCAGGTATGAGACTGAGGAAGAGGATGATAAGAAATGCAGGCGAGATGGATGAATGGAAAGGTGATTATCAAGCAACTGCTGGAATGAGTGGGAAACCTGCGAACCCGGGGAAAAAACCCACCCAGACACCGCTTCGTCCACCACGAATACCATATGCGGGTCCCTGGGATCGAACCGGGGCCACTTAGCTGGTTGGCGTACAGTGTATTTAGTTAGTCCTGTTAATTTACAGCCAGTTCCTTAAGAATACATTACGATGACACTGGTAGTAAGGGCGATTTGGTAAATGTTATGACCTTAGAAAACACTCGAGATTTAAGCAAAACCGGTGCCCTAGGAGGGGAGAGGGGTGAGATCAGAGGGCCAATGCACTTCGGAAAACATATGAAGCATCACTGTTCCTGATATAAGTAGGAAAATTGGACTCCATTTTTATTATGTGCTCTACTGCTAGATTGGTCAAACACAGTTGTCCGGTTATTAGAGCTTATTAGGTTCGAAGGCTCCGCTTTTAGTTTGCAACTAAAATTAATGTTATTTATGCCTCAATGGACAGGATATGTTTGAATTATAAGGAATTCAGGCTTAAACATAAACAGCAAATTAATCAATCTCCATTAAAATCTCCAGGCCCTGAAGAATGGCACCGGGTGTATAACACTAGGGCGCAGAGACAATTATCTAGGTATATGGCGAAGGAGTTGATGTTTTTTCGGTTTAATTGTGAAGGTCATTTTCAGGTAGTCTGCCCTTAAGGTAAGTGCAGAGGAGGAGAAGAAATTACTTCAATATCTGCTATTTATACGGAAGAAGTGGGTCCGTTACATCTGTCGGCCAATATGTAGGTTTTCCAGTTGAGTGGAATTGACACTTTGTTTTAATCGCTGCCCTAAATGACGTGCCCAAATGCTGCAGATTCATGGCACCAGCATTGGAAGTGGAGAGTTTACACTTCATGCACTCGATAATAATATCTATCATAATTAGTATTAATGGCGTATTTATTTTGACCAACAAGAAGAGTTGCAGAGTTTGTGATAGTGAGCGTAAATAGTTTGAGGTAATCTGTGAATGTTGACAAATAATTTTGAAATTCTAAAATATTATGTTCTATGATGAAATAATGCAAGAAATGACAAGTCCAGTTAGTTTTATGTCACCTTACTTCCCCTAAAACAGGACCACAATTCACAACTCGTGATCTTGCAATTCAAGATGCTCTGTTCTATGGTAACCTTGACACAAACAGTGTAAACAGTTCACTCTGACAATTCTACTCACTTACTAACGAAAAACTGACGCCTACGATAACCTCACTAGAAACTGACTTTAACACTGACTGTCCTTGCCGACTTGCTTATATAGCCGAGAATTAGATTCCAGCGATTTCTCTGGAAATTGACGTTTCGCGAAGCTTCCCATAAGAAGCTTCTGGAGCTGCCGAGAAACTGTTGTTAGTCGACATTGTCGCTTATTGGCTTGCAACTTAGTGTTATAAGGTGACTGAGTTTGATCCTCCTTTTGATGTGCGGCTGGTACCACAATACTATGGACACTAAGTTTTAAGAACACCAATATTACTTCCTACAGTTAGTGCATTTAAGTCAAATATCAACTGTAGTAGCAAATGGACAGTAGCAAATGCTTTAATGCAAAGTGCATTACCTGAATGCAAAATAACAGTCATAAATTGGAAAATGAAAATCGAGGAGTCAGACGGACGTTTGAAAATGCATTTTTCTACAATACTGTGCACACGTCTGCACTTGACGTGTCTCGTCCCACGCATGCGCACTGAGAGACAGCTATTTAGAACATATTCAATCCCGTTGTAGCCAAGGTGATTTACGTGTATTGCGTTTTGTAGAACATAGCAGTAAATCCGTGCAGACTGATGGTAGTTAAGTTGCCTAGCCCCTTAATCCAACACTCTCTATGCAATACCCTTAAATTTATTCCCAGCCCAACTATGTAAATGGAACGATTTGTTTGTATGCCACGGCAGACTAGCGTTCAGTTTGTTGGATACTTATCTGGGCTTTTGGAACAGCTGACCTCCTATCTTTTAATTTCAGCGCAGCCCTTATTAAAACTACAACAATTGATAGAGGGTTTTGAAAGCTTAGAAATTAAGATTTGCACTATTAGCTAACTAAAACGTGTGCAGAAACTTGCTCGAATGTAACAGATATGCAAATTATTGCAATTGATTTAAGCTATATTTCAAAGGCTTGTAATTCATATCATAACTGTGCCACATGGTTCTACAAATAGTAGAGGTAAACATCCCAATGTTCCATCTGAATGCCCTGCCAGTAGTAATGATGTTTCCTTTCCAAATGAAATGCCCAGATTTACACTTTCTGTTATACTTGAACTCGTACAAGTAGGAAATTGAATCCAAGCAATTGTTAATGTGGCCGCACCGGAATATCACATGTACGTACCCCAAGTGAAATAGGCTCAATGCACGTATTGTCTGCTCACCAGTTCATGCTCTTAGGGGACTGAAGGGCACAGAGAGGCATTCAACGGCAGTGTAACTCGAGCTGCTGGTTACCTTGCCAACTTACCTAAAATGTTATTCCAGCTATGCTTGCTCGCTGATGTGTTAGTATATCTTAATTTCAGTTAAAAACTGGACGAGTCACTAGAGTTATCTCAGAAGCAAAGAAAAGAAGAGTGTAGTAGTAGCAAAATCACCGCCTAGGAGTGGTGTGAAATCTGGTGTAATAGTGTGGATGCAGAACAAAGGGGTTCAGAGTGGCAGTTCCATGTGTAAATGTGCAGATTTTTACAGGACGATTGGAACAAACAAACCTAAAGAGGTTTCTAAAGTGGACGCATTTTGGGCTTCATTGGGCCACACTGTCATTTGCTTGTCCCCAGAGACACGTGTGGGTCTCAGTCGCATAGAACTTGGGCCAAGGTAATACAAATAGTCAGAGAAATGTAACAGGTAATTTATCCTTAAAAAAAAAAAAAAAAAAAAAAAAAAAGCCCCATATAACGCTCTAGGGGTATCACTTGTAACCGAAAAAGGCTCGCA
>CM060962.1:8818199-8855699 GCA_030765045.1 Tenodera sinensis
GTTCACCACCGCCGATATAGACTCTGCAATGATGTAGGAGGTACACCGTTCTAAGACAACCGCACGTATTGGGTCATGTGCATGAGGTTCACCACCGCCGACATAGGCTCTGCAATGACATAGAAGGTACACCGTTCTAAGACAACCGCACGTATTGGGTCATGTGCATGAGGTTCACCACCGCCGATATAGACTCTGCAATGATGTAGAAGGTACACCGTTCTAAGACAACCGCACGTATTGGGTCATGTGCATGAGGTTCACCACCGCCGATATAGGCTCTGCAATGACATAGAAGGTACACCGTTCTAAGACAACCGCACGTATTGGGTCATGTGCATGAGGTTCACCACCGCCGATATAGACTCTGCAATGATGTAGGAGGTACACCGTTCTAAGACAACCGCACGTATTGGGTCATGTGCATGAGGTTCACCACCGCCGATATAGACTCTGCAATGATGTAGGAGGTACACCGTTCTAAGACAACCGCACGTATTGGGTCATGTGCACGAGGTTCACCACCGCCGATATAGACTCTGCAATGATGTAGGAGGTACACCGTTCTAAGACAACCGCACGTATTGGGTCATGTGCATGAGGCTGACCACCGCCGATATAGGCTCTGCAATGATGTAGAAGGTACACCGTTCTAAGACAACCACACGTATTGGGTCATGTGCATGAGGTTCACCACCGCCGATATAGACTCTGCAATGATGTAGAAGGTACACCGTTCTAAGACAACCGCACGTATTGGGTCAACTGCATGAGGCTGACCACCGCCGATATAGACTCTGCAATGATGTAGGAGGTACACAGTTCTAAGACAACCACACATATTGGGTCATGTGCATGAGGTTCACCACCGCCGATATAGGCTCTGCAATGATGTAGGAGGTACACAGTTCTAAGACAACCGCACGTATTGGGTCATGTGCATGAGGCTCACCACGGCCAATATAGCCTCTGCAATGACATAGAAGGTACACCGTTCGAAGCACGTTTATAATGCAGCCAGCTTGATATTGAGTTTATTGACGAAATGTGAACGTACACTTATCTCACATTTCGATGCGCTACAGCGTCCAAACCGTGCATCTCCGGACAGGATTTCCTGCTTGAAAACCGATCAGGTTGTTGTCCGGTACAACATACTAAGCGTTGTCGGTCTGTTTTTGGACACTTGTATACATAGTAGCAGAAATTGTTTCATATAAAATGCCTGCAAGGAGCATAAACATCCAAATTACAGTATAAATTAAATGACAAAACATAGGTTCGCTGTTCTACATTCAATACCTTAATTTCCACGTAAGAATGTTCACACTTTCAGTGGAAACCACTTCAAACCAAGCGTAGTTCTTAGTAACCCACTTTGGTTTGTGACAAAAGGTTACGCTTTTCACATCTTCCATGTCATGAGGAGACATTTGGCTACGCTGAAGAGTATAAATTAATATGAGAGCAAAGATCTGCACCAATACAGTATCACATGACTCATACAAGTGAATCCCATTCTCCTATAAGCTTTGTATACATAATCAGCTCAAACTCTGGTGCGTTCAAAAACAAATGAAACAGATTGTACACCTAATATGGGACAAAGTCTCAAAGGTGCACTTAAGCTTTCATATCCGTCTTATGTGAATAGCTTCAATTGACATCTTTATGGCAACTATGTGTTGCTTAACATACAATTTTAGTACCAATGATTACAAGGGTAGAACTTCATTAACATTTGTAACAGAAAGCGAAATCTTTTGGTATATTTGTGAACATCTATTAATAACGGGAGCAAAACGCGACATATTCACATCAAAGTCATGCTAATAGTGTCGAGACTTGAAATGCTTCATTAATCACACATACCTACTTGTGGCAATATTATTGAAGCATGATGCAACCAAAGCGTATTGGTAATCCCTCTCTGTTTTTATGTTCGGTTTATTGATTCTGTCAAACGTTTGGCATGTTGAAAGGTTGATCCGTTTGTTTATGGTCTGTCATTTGTGAAGTTTTAAATATCATATATAGGTTTAATCAATCCCTCGGCCTGCCCCCAACCCTCCCCTCATGTCGAAACATGTGCAAACTAATGACACGAGACCGATTAATCACTTGTTCGATTCTAAAAAAGGTTGCATCAAAAAGCTCGATCCACTTGGCGATGTGACAGGAACCGTTCTGTGGTAGTTAACGCTAGATCATCAGCCGTAATTAAGTTGAAGCATTTCCAGTAATGACGGAGCAGAATAATTGCGCAGCAAGTGAAGGAAGAGTGCCACCAAATGAAATTCTTGCAAAATCATTTCTCCATCTCTCGTCTCCCAAATTAAATCTTCACAAGTGTGTCGTAAACTGGGCCCGAAACGAAGCGTCGTAAACACAAATGGATTTGTTCTTAACGATCCCGAAATCATCAACGACTCTTGAATTAATCTGAAATTCATGAAGATGGCGAAGGCACCGTGAAAAAGAGACCTCTTACTGGAGCGTAGGCTTCCGCGGTAGGAGCAAAAGCTTGTGTATCTCCTTGTGTTTCCCTTCCCCACTATAACAAATGAAAAGTTTTCATTCAATCGCACACCTAGTACACATGTACGCATGTAAATGTATAGTACATGTAGTACCTAATCAATATCTTATGTGCTGCCATCTGTGGCGGAAATAAATACCTTCATCTGTGAGCTGAACTAACTTCAAGGAAACCTGTAGGAAATTGTAAAGCTTGCTATCTTTTATTTAAAGGATAGAATATTAATTTGTTAACTATTGTAAAATGGTATAAACTCATCCTTTCAAGGTGTGTGAACATGGCGTTACTGCGTACTCATGTTAACTATTATACTTTCAATGTATACCAGAGGGTGGCGCCTTGGGCGAGCGGTTACAACGTTCACCTACCAGCTAGGCGGCCCGGGTTCGATCCCAGAGACCCGCATGTGGTACTCATGGTTGACGAAGCGGCCTCAGGGAGAGTTTTCTCCGGGTTCTCCGATTCCTCAAGCAAATCATTACACAAATTGCTCCATCATCACCTTTCCTTTCATCGATTTTGCCACCATTTCATATCATCCTCTTCCTCACTCTCATACCTGGTACTTGACTGACCACCCGCTTCTAGATCTTCACTCTGTCCGGTCCATAGGTTCGTGTGCTCCCAGACAGGCATCTGACCCTAAGCATGCGCTTGTAAGTCCTACATAAGGGGAGGGGAATCAGTGGTATACTAGCGGCAATGCTGGTATTTGCAGAAAGGTGTGGTTAGTCCATTTCCATTCATTACAGTGGAGGAATGCCTAGCGCTTCCTTCCTTTCCAGCACGCACTTTCTTCACATTGTCATTGACTGAAACAATCTTATCGTTGCAGGCATTCAACAAATCTATTCGCTAATCATCTTTGGAAAATATCTATAGAGTGGATGAATTAGACACAAAACTAGGAAACTGTGTACTATTCAGCTGTTATATAACTTTCTCCTTTTCAGACGTCACAGGTATTAGAGAGAGACGGGGGGGGGTTCTGAAAGCAGTCGACTAATTTTGATAATTCATTCGCCATTGAAAGTCCCTGTTCCTCCGATGGGAGATAGGTATTGAAACAGGAGTGTTTAGAGATAAGCTTATACTCATGTTATCCAATTTCATTTTCGTTTTGTTGAATATGAATGTCAAAGAATCCTTTCTGGCAGTTTATTTCAAACATGGCTGACTTATAGTACAGAGGTGAATGGGAAGGCTTAAAACCTTTTAAAATTGTGTTTTGAGGGAGAGGGATAGCATATTTAATTCCAAACTTCCCTTCTATTTTACTGAACTTTGTTATCGCGGATTATTTTTAGTATGATTTCGACAAAACTTGGTACAGTCAGCACTTGAGTCCTAGAATGTTAAAAAGGTTAAGCCGCTTCAGAGTTTACAATAAGTTATGCTTATTTATAACCTCAATTTTCAAGCCCCTTGGCTACTTAGGCAACACTTTGTACATTGATACTATAGAACAAGGTGTAGGTGTTGGTGATAGTGATGGTTAGGGCTTGGAAGTTCATGCATTTGCATGTTTTTTCATGGGGGTTAAAAATATATATGCTTTTACATTATGTGTACGAATTATGGAATTTTCAGTTATTTGGACATGATTTTATGGTGCATATAACTGCATATTTTCTTGATTTTGATAAATGCACATTATTTCAATATTATATATAGCGCCTATATTGCATATTTTAATGATTTTTATGACTTTTTATTATTTTTTCCATCTGTATAATATGAGGTACCTTTCGCCATTCAACTGGGGAGCAACTTGGCAAAGTGAAGTGTTCTGTAGAGATTGTAACAGACGTTAGGGAACCTTTGTACATGAGGCATGGGCTCGTTGGTTTAGTGATAACAGAACTGCAGTGCCCGATTATAGAAAGCAATGTATTTCCTGTTACATTACATTTTCTTGATGTGTCAGTTTTGATTTGAAAGTTATGCTTAAGTTTTATTGTGTTCTTTTAATAATTTCATGTTTAATTTTTATAGTGTTTATTCTATATTAAATGTTGCGTTATGTTGCATTTCTTGGTGTTACTTGTTACTGTCCTGTCTCGATCCCGCGGAAGAAAATTGTTCGTAACGGGAAAGATAAAGTAACACAAATCACAGCGTCCCAAAGTTTAGGGCAAGGAAGTAGGTGTTAGGAAAGCGCAAGAATAGGCGTAGCATTCTAATGAGGTGCACAGAGTTTGGTTGACCTCTGCGACACCTTTCTGCCGATGAGTCATTCCTGGTGCTAGAGAAATAAACAGATAAGGTTGTCACTTCACCAAACATTCGAGTAAGGTGTAATACTTGTTATCCTATTTTGGCGATTGCATAGGTGCGTTCGTTCGAAAACTAGAGCATTTAAAGAAAATTAGGGCGACCACTGGAGGGTTAAAATATACGTTTAGTTTACAATAAAGAAGTGATATTTTGCCCCGCTAGGAGAAAGTTGTAGGCTGCTGCAGTTTGCTTGTGAGAAAGTTTAATTTATAAATAATTAGTTTGAAATGTTTTGTTTGAAATTGAAGTTTTATTAAATTTTATGTGTGTATTTAAAAAGGGGGAAAGTAATGATATTTTATATTTGAATTTTAAAATTATGTAGAGATAATTTTATTGTAAATTGTATGTATATTATAAAAAGGGGGTTAAAATATGATATTTTATTTGAATTTTGAAATGAGTGTACGTGTATATTTTAAAAAGACGGGAGATAAAAATGTATCTTTTTTATTTGAAATTATTTGTTTGTAGTATTTTATTTTAATTTGTAAATATTTAATTATATATTTGGTATAAGTTGTATATATGTATGAATTTGGTAAATTTTGTTGGAATATTATATATGGTGTTTTGAAAAAAAAGAAGTTTAATTTGGTTGATAATTTATGAATATTTTTTATTATTATTAAATTAATTTAAAAATTTTAAATGAAATTTATTTGAATTTTGAACTGTAAAATTGAGTAAATAATTTTGGTAAGATTTTATTGGATATTAGGTTGGTATTATAAACTGAAATTTTGTTATATATTGTTTGATATTGAATTAAAATTTGTATATAAAATTTTAAATATTTAATTATGATATTATTGGAAGAATTTGATATATTTTTAAATGGGAATTATTTTGGTAAGTTGAATTGAAGATTTGTTGTTTTATTGATTTTAGGAAATGTTGAATTAAATTAATATTTGTAAATGTATAATTTATTTAATATTAAATTATATATTTATTTGATTTATTTTGGTATATTGATTGATTTTTGCTATATGAAGTGGAAGTTTTGCTGTTTTTTTGGTTTGAGGAATTAGGAATAAAAGCTAATAAATTAGTTATTGTTAGTAATTGAAATAATTATTCATGTAAATAGGTTAAGAAATTTAGAAATTTAGTTCTTTGATTTTGGAATTTTAATTCGAGTTTTTTTATTTCGGTTGTTAAATTATGAATATTTTATATATATAAATTTTTTTTACATATGTATATTTTAATTTAATCATTAGTATTGTGATTGTTTTAGGTATTAGAGGAAATGTTGGTATAGATATTAGATGTGATGAATAGAGTTTGAGCATGCTTAATTTGTGTGTTGTAACTTTCTTTTCTTTTTAATTTTATTGTATATTATATTTTTGTTTTGTAGTATTTAGATTTTTATAACTTGTAGACTATTGTTGTTGTAAATATTTTTGAAAGTTAAATAAACGAATGGGGATCTGGAATGTAAGCCCAGGTTTAAGTAACTAGCTGCCAGGGTTTATTATTGCAGGTTTTTATTTATTCATTTATAGTTTGCTTGTGAATATTACTGAACCATTACTACATATATACAGCTGACTGCGTGTGATTTGTGCACACATGAAAGGGGAAGTATATTTTCATAAGTAGGAAAGTGATTTGCAGTGCAGCAATTGAGAATTCGCCAGGCGCACAACCATTTGCCCTGAAGCATTGAGTAAATCGCCATATATCAACACTACCTCAGTCGCTGGTGTTAACAGGGAAGGGGCTGGGGGTGCGCGGGAGGTTTTCGGGGGGTTAAAAGACTTTCTTGTGGCCTCGTCATTCCTCTTCATTAGCGTCAACAGCTCCGACTTTGCTCTCTTGTTTTCTCTTCGGCGAGTTCCAATGACGCGCACTGACAAACCTGCGTCCACACATTTGCGCAACACACGCTCGCAGATGTTTGATAAGGCTCTCAGAGCTTCTTCAATACTCATTTAACTTGCAAACAATCTGCATTCTGGAAACGCAAAACGTGGACGATAGTATAGGGTCCGTGTGTTGTTCCAAGTTTTAGTTATGTTCAATAGTTTTACTTTCCTTTAACATTCCACAGTTATCTGATTCAGTGACAAAAATATTGTTTAAGATGCATTGCGAACGCACTGCTCATTATTAAAAATAATGAAATAACAAGTTAAATAAACAACTTTTTTTCCCTCAGAAAATACATTTGAGTGTGAAAGTATTGGTACAGCGATTATTGACGGGGAAAATTAATAATTCTATAAGGAAATATAATAAGACCAGTGTTGCCATTCTTGTTGGAGTGAAAGAAGAACTGGATAAAAATGGAGAAAAAGTAGTAGAATTTCAAATGCATTGCAACAGGAACGAACCATGGCCCTCCTTCGTCTGTATATATGAGAACACGAAACTTGTGAGTAATATTATTTGTTTAGAGCTTATTTATCACAGTTTAAGTGTTGAACAAAGACATTTTTGTGTCCTTCGCCCGCCCCCCCCCCCTTCCCACTACCCGGCACAGATTGCCACCAGCCCCCGCTCTTAGATCAGTCACAGCATTGGAACGAGCATTATGATGCTTGAATGTCAACACTAAAACGTAAATAAAGGCCTGAAAACATAAAATAATTTGTTTTTTAAACACTCACCAATAGAAGTTGATGGCATCCAGCGCACCAAAGTAGGCTCCTCTAGTCCTGTTTTACCTACAGCACATGACTTGCAATATGCAAACGTATCTCCTTTTTTACTTTTCAATAACTACCCCTTTAAACTACGGGGTTGTTCCCATTCGGGTTTGTAAGTTTGTGAGTACTTAGCCTTTTTTCTTGGTCCCTCACTAAACACTTCACATACATTTAGCACAACGAAAACCACTACTGTGTGCACTGTGAAACGCACTGTGAAAGACACACGTTACTACGGCAATATTTATAATAAACGGAGGTGGGGTGAGAAGCTACTGAAGGGATGAAGCTTTTGGTAGCGATAGCGACTTATTTGTAAATCATAGGACTGATAAGGTGACGGGCAGCTCCTTTCGTTTCTTAATGCGTAGAGGCATTACGCAGTAGTTTAATCTTACCTTGTGTTTCTCATAAGAGGCTGAGGAAAAGGGACTTCACCGTAATAATGAACAGGACTGCACTATAATCTTCGCAAAACTTGAAGGCATATGGAGGCGGGGTGTACTGCAGACTGCAGCGAATCCTATGCTTGCCCCTCCTACCAGCGCTGCCGAATGTGGTGCATGCATCTCACACAACCTTATGTACAGATCCTCTGCCGGTACACGCACTACGCTTGGCAACAGCGCTCTGCTTGAGCATTGGCCAGCGTTCACATGCCTTTAACTTTTGCAAGTGGTATAGTTATCAATTACCAAATTATTATTATTAATTGCTTTTAAAGAAGAATAAAATTAAGTCGATTTTGCTGTATTTTTAAAAAAGAAGGAGATTTTGCATTTTTGTAATTAACCGAAAGTAGAAAAGTAGACGTGCAAAAAATAAGGAGATCTCCTCCCAAAAAGTAGATCTGACAACACTGAATAAGAATTGCAGTTTATAATTTCAGTATGTCAAAATGAGTGCATAGACTCCTGAATGGCTGATTTAGAACAGTTTGCCCTAGCTGAGGTTTTTTCTGGGTTTGTGTCAATCGTTATAACTGGAAAATGTGATGGAGATAATCTAAGCTTATGTCTAGATATTTCCTTTCCAAATTATTCCCTTTCTTGCAATCATTTTCCAGTGGATGCAGTAAGAATGTATGTTGAACACTTCGCTGTGCTCCAGAAAAATACGTCATTCATTATATAGTTGGTCATATTTGTATTAAAGGTTCCCTATAGCTTTCCTAATCAAAATGAAGTAAATGGTAGCTTGGATATGAAATGTGTAATTTCTCAACCTTTACTTTTTTGAAGATAATCAAATAACGGAGACCGAGCGGGATGACTCAGGTCACCCGTACTCAATTCCCGCGACCGACCTTTGGTTCCTGACCTCTGGTCACTGAGACGAATCCTGGAAAGAATATTCACCTTACATCCCCGAATCGCTCTCTTTAATTTCATTCACTTCATTCTCTCTCTTTCCAGTCTTTCCAGGTTGTAAGAGTCAGCGGGGTCTCCGGTAGGATGCGCTAGGGTTGATATTGCGTTCTGGAATTACAGTGTTCGGCTGAGGGGATGTGCTATGGTCGGCCAGGGGGAGCTGATTGATCAGTCCGATCTGACTGGTGGTACACTTTCTGTGGCGGCCTGGAACTTCGTCAGGCTCAAGAAGTTCCTGTACTTGTTAGGGACCCACCGTACTAGTTGTGTCTGTGATGCGTTCTGACCGCCTGTAGGGTACTTTCATATCACACCTCCTCCCGGGGTCTGACGCACAACACACAGTTCTAGAAGCTTTTACCGGCGGGAACTTGTCTACGAGGGAAGACAGGAATTTTTGATTTCCAGAAAAGTCGTCTGCAATTTCTGACTATGTAATCAAAGCAGCACTTACCAAGTTGGAGTTAGTTTATCACCAGAGTTGTGCCCTGTTTGCGAAGTTCGTGTCACACCACAACAGTCGTAAGTTGCAAGGTCACGGATTGTAAATTGTGATTTAGTTTTAGTAGAAATAGAGTGAAATAAGAAGTAACTCTAATTGTCATTTGCCGTAATATAACGCTTTTTAATATAATTTAATACTTTTTGTTGAATCCCTCAATATTTTAAGGGTTGTCTTCTTCACAAGACTGTCCTTATATATGACGTAGGAGAATGGGGACAAGGAAATACAATAAAGCACACTGATGATGAAGGAAGCATCAGAGTTTATTCGGCGAAGTTTCGAAGGTGCTCGCCCACCATTACCATCGATTGGAAGAGAAACAGTGAATTACGTAAAACAGATGCCAAACATGTTTGGAAAGCGACGTTACTCAATTTGGACATGCATTTGCTTAATTTGGGAAAGCAAGCGAAACAACTAAATGCATTAACGGATTATGCTTAATAAACATCATCCAACTAGTGCATCATATTCCTTATACGTGGTACATTTCTAGTGTGTTATGTTTTCCGCGAATGCATTAATTGTGACCTGTTTACTCCGTGCTTTTGTTGCTGCAGTCGCTGTAGGAGAAGCGCAAGGAAACACGAGTGTGTGTCCGTTATAAAACACCACTCTACTCTTGTACTAAACATTCTTACACACTACTGAGATTTCATTGCTTATTTCCTTGTAGGTACAAGGGGAATATGGGAATACCGAAGGCTTTGAACTACAGTCAAATGTTTTAAATCTTTCAAATTCCGTTTTCTTTGCACGGTTAAGATATAATATATAAAAATGAACAAAGATGTTCCATTTGACGAAAGCTTAAGAAGTCACACAAACAAGGAATATCTTTGAAATGGTTTACTCCACACAACAATTTATATGGACATAAATTGTGTTTTAGCAAGATTTAGAGCTTTAGATAGTAAGATTTGGTGTATCTCTTACGGTTTACCAGTTATGCAAAACTCATCAAGAGTAAACTGGACTACAGGGGCTTTTAATCAAACTCGTCAGAGCTGTTTTCGAGAAAATCAAAATGTTGGAAAAATTTTCCATGCAAACCGTAGTTTAGGGTAGGGAAATTTTCTTCAAAATCTCCGTGTCTCGTCCTTAAAGGACATTAAATTTAAATACCAACATTGGTTTTTAACCGACTTTTCCTTTCTGAGCTATGCTATCCACAGACAGCCACACGTACAGACAAACATACACACACAAGGAACTTTTTCTGAAAGTGTGTTTATTTCTTTTTATTCAGGGGGCCTCAAAACATATATTTGAGGTCAAATCTTGACATCGAATTTTTTGGTGGAGTACAGTACTTCCAATTCCTCTAGTTTCTCTACGTAGTAGAGAAAGTAAAAATACTGTTAACAAGATTGCCTAATTGCCATTATAGCCGAAGCCGAGCGCGGTGGCTCATGTGGTAAACTGTGAACTCGCATTAGTTGAGAACCCAACATGGAAAATTAAAATGTGTAAATTGGAAATAAACTACTAAATGAGCTTTAATTAAGGAAATACTATAAATATGTTTATTTTAGTAATGTGTCTGTTAGTGTTTTACTTTCGTAAGCGGTTATGAACGCGAATTGATGACTAAGAACGACGATGCAGAGGTTCCGTAAGATCTATAACATTTTACTGAATAATGGAATAATGTAATTATTATTTATTTTTGCCAACAAACTTTCTGTAGGTGTTGGTAGTTGGTTTACCGGGAGAAATACGAATCGGTTGGTTGGAGAATTCAGTATTACTCTGGCAGGTTGTCACAGCAGCTTAATGGTTAGAACACTCACCTGGTAAGCGAAGGGTCTGAGCTCAAATCCCAGCAGTGGCTGATTGTACCTCTCAATGGCCTAAGGCTTCATGCTGGTATGACTGTAGTTCACCTATCTCAATAACCTCCACATGATAGCTATGGACAGTGCTCTTTTTCTAAAAGAAGGTTTAGGGGAACTCTAGGACTTGATCACTTTAAAGTCTAAATAGTCTATATGTTGCGCAAGAAACTAAGTAAGCCGAGCACATAACATTACCTACTGTGTGTAATGATTACATAAATGGCCAGACTGTATGCTGCTACCTTCTACTTATCGCTGCAGCTCCAGTCATCTAAATAGTAATAACAAGGAATAAATGAACCCACAAGAGGGGGCTATCAATGGTATATTTTCACATTCTCCCTTTAAACTAGATTGAATTAAAACTACCTTATCACAGCAGCTTTCACAGTGGCAGAATTTAATCTTTGGTCCAGTGATCACGCCGTCTCTGCTTGCTCTTGGGGTCGATCTTTCATCAACCAAGAGTTCACATAAACTGTTGGGTTAAATAGTTGGAGAGGAGGCTCAACCAATTTATAATTTAATAAACATTAAATTGCTGACTGAGGGTAGAATGGTGCAATGAAGCTCTAGTAGGAGTGACGATCAGATTCCTTTGGGAAAATCCCCGTTCACATTCACTGCCAGTAATTGGAACACACTTCAATACATTCACAAGAGAAAATGTAGACTAGCAGTTTCTTGTCGATAATATAATCTCTGAAATCCTTGAGAATTTCTTTTTGAGGCGGTTCAAAACGTTTACATCAGGATTTTATTTCATATTCATCATATATAATCCCGGGATTATTAGGTCAAGCTGAGCTGTCTAACACTTGGGCACACTCAGAAATTCCTGTGCCCGTTGCCTGTAGAAGCAGACTTTCCATTCTTTCTTTCAATAATTCATACAATTCTGACTTGCTAAGAGAGTTCTTTTTTGATCCACTATCTAGAACAGTAGCTTTGAAGCTCAATTGTTGTTGTGCTTCAAATGCTTCACTATAATGAGGTCCACTGTTCACTTTCCGTTCTTCAAGGACTAGTTGGTTTTTAATCTTTCGATTTACTGAATGCAATGCCATATCTCGTGATTGGACCTCAAGGCTTAATTCTGACAATTCTTGAAGAACATCACATTTCAATCGAAGATCAAGAATGAAATAAACCTTTGTAATATACTATAACAGGTCCTCATACACACTTCTCTCAGTAGAGTCTCCGTTTTCATCACCGTTAGCAGTAGTGAAGTGAACAACAAAACTTCAAAATTGTTCCAAAGAGCTGGTGCAGTGCAGAAACTTGAGGCTACCCATCTGTTGCCTAAAATTCTACCTATCTTCAATAACTGAGTTTCAAGCTGTTCCACATGTTGTCTCAGTTGCAAAAAAAAGAGAGAGAGAAAAAAAAAAAAAAGATTTTGATGTTTAACGACGCTGTCAATTGCCAGAATCACATCAGCATCGCCGGTGTGTCGGAAGTTTGTGCCGTAGGAGTTCTTTTGCATGCCAGTAAATCTACTGACATGGAGGTGTCGTTTTTAAGCACACTTAAAAACCATCGGCTTGGGCCGGGTTTGAACCCGCGACCTTGGGATCATTAGGCCAGCGTCTAACCAACTGAGCCACCCAAACCGACGATTGCTACCGTATATCTGCCCTATATCCACAAAGTTACAGACCGTATCGGAAAACTTCTACAGTCACATTATATAAAGACAGTTTATAGACCAACGAGGAAAATAAAGGATTTACTAAACTCCGCTAAAGGCAAACGCCATCCGCACAGCACAGCTGGTGTGTACAAAATTCCTTGCAGTTGTGGTCAAGTATACATAGGTACCAACATGCGGAGCATCAACACGCGAGTCAAAGAACATGAACGGCACAGCCGTTAGGACAGACAGAAACGTCAGCAGTGGCAGAACATTCCCTACTCTTTGGGCACGACGTCAGCTACAAGGACACTGTTGTACTCTCAGGGATGGCTCACTACCAGGCTAGATTGACACGGGAAGCTATTGAAATATTTAAACATGACAACGCTTCAACCGTAAGGAAGAGAGGCAGCAGATAAATCTTGGATCCCGGCCCTGAGAAACATTAGTTCAAAACCACATCAAAGGGGAGTTTCAACTTTATACCAGAATCGGAGCCAATACACCGACCGATGATAGCCAATAGGCAACCATGCCCCGCCCCCAATAAGCCACGCTCTCCTCCCTCGCATGGCAATAAATATAACGATCCGGTCTTGTTTTGGACGCCGGAGCCTGTATTTCACAGCTTTGACTTCCCTGAAGATGCCAGACGAAGTTTTCGGCGAAACGTTGGAAAATAAAACTACTGGACCACGGCCTGCAAGTCCGGAAGGAATGCATAATGGAATTCTCTAAAAAAGACTTTAACTGATTTACTTGAGATGGGAAATATTTTTATCACATCTCCAACGGACAGCTCAAGTCTATGGTTGACACAATGCCAGACTAAAATATGTGGGAAATTCTTTTTCAGTAGTGTTACATCTTTCTTGTTTCCCATCATTACTGCAGCTCCATCTGTTGCAATTGCAATAAGATTTTCTCGGAGAAAATTATCAGAAAAGTCATAGGTATTTAAACACTTTAACAATGTACTGTATATACCTTCAGCAGTCACTTCATGCAGATCAACTATAGCCACAAAAGGATTTGTAGGCTCATTCATTTCAGGGAGCTTTGTTCTCATGTAAATTATTAAATATGGTTGGCTAATCGTCGTACTTCCGTCAATCATTAACAATATTTTGCATCTGGAGTCAATTATTTTATTTAGAATAGTCTTTCTCATCTCTGATGCAATATGATTAATAATGTTTGTGCCAGCGTTTACAGTGTAAAATGTGGCCAATGTTTACTCCATTTATTTCTTGAAGTTCAAGTCAGTCTGAAAATCATTAAAAGTCTGCCTCCTTTTAGCAACCTTGTACGCTGTACGTAACACATTAATTGCAGTCACTTCTTTTTCGTTTTCGAAGGCTCTCGTGCAAGCGTTTCCTAAAGTGTTTTCTTTGGAGTGACGTAAAATCTTAGATGCAGTTTGATGAGCAGTTTCCTTACGTTTGAATATTTTCTGTCGCAGAGAGATCATCTCGTTTTTCTTCGCATCCCCTTAAGCTGACGCAGAAATTGTAGCCCATGCCTGTGCAATATTCGCCCCTTGTTTGTTTCTGTCTGGCCCTAGTTGCCCAACTTCTCCATATATTCTGCAACCAAGTTTCTTGTTTTTAATCAATAACCAGTCATGTTGCACAAAATGAATTTTTTTATCTAAACACCAACAACCAGGGATCTCATCTAATTTTTCATCACACACGCGTTCACTCGAGGCCTCATCAGCATCATACACGCCTTCACTGCTTTCGTTTTCGGCTGCACTATTATCCACTGTCATCGAGCTTCCAGCCTTATAATTTGCAATGCGTTCATCGTTGCTCTGTTTAATTTTCTTGGATGCTGGAGACCACGTAAAATATTTAGTTATTTTTCGACCCATCGCGCCTTTTAACTTGAAAAACCACGTACACACTGTACAATACACTACAAGCGTGGATAAGACAATATATTATCACGCCTACCACTGCGAGGAATTGAACTATACCTACGAACACGGAACAGATCGGCTCAGATACAAGCAGTACTGATTTCGATTCCTTGCTCAGATCACATTATTCATAAACACGAATTAACCAATAGTGAACAAGAAGCTCGCTGAGAAGATAGCAAAGCGATTGTTGTTATTATGCGCTTATTTTTGACGGTTGCAAAGAGATTCTAACGCTACTATAATCACTTTCAATGGGAATAAACCCAACAAATATTAATAAAACCAATCGCTAGCTATAAAGTCACATTTCCTACTTTTTAATCGGGAAAATAAGTGGTTTTTCAATTTTGTTTTCAGAGAATGCTTAGGGGAACACATCCCCCAGCGTTCCCCCAGAAAAAGGGCACTGGCTATCGATATGCTAGGGAAGGACCCTGTCTGGTAATGAATGGGAAGGTCCAGTCAGCATGCACGTGATGTGATAAGGAAGAGTTCATTTGCTCTGAGGTAAGGAAGGTATGTACCAAATGTATGCTATCAGCGACATTAAGTTCCCTTGCATAGCGCCTCTAGAGCAGTGTTGCCAATATTACACTTCTAACTCTTGTAAATAATCGCGCTTTGTGTTATTGCAGAGCCTGAGTTCTATAGAGGAGACGGATTTGTGTAAAACAAATGCTGCATTAACTGTTACTTGTGTTGCAAACAATCATCCACAGTTGAAGTGCATTGCTTACCATCTGACGAGTAGGCACATACGCTACCAATCGGTAAGTTGTGAGGTTTGCATTCGGGATTCCTGGGTCCTGCAAGCTGAATGTTGGGGTGCCTTCTCTTCTATCCTGAACGTCCCTTAGCTCATTACTTGTAATTTCGCTTTCCCATTCATGTTTGAGGCAGGCTTCGGGGAGGTTCAGTTTCGATCGGGGTCGGACAATTGAGGCAGGTGCTTTGACGTTGCTAAGTTCTTCTCGGCTCTGCCTTCTCTGAGGCACCTCAGGTGGGCCGAGTTCTGCTTGCTTCCACCAGAGGAAAGTCTTCTCTGAAAACTACCCTGATGTAACCGCGTCATGAAACGTGGAGTGGCTTAGAGACCTCTGCGAATCTCTGTCGGCCAGCCTATAAGTTCTTACGGTTCCTTCACCTCATCCGTTCCTCCTGGGGGTGGTAACTATAAGAGATTCGTGTTGAACCAAGGTGTGAGATGTCCTCTTATTTCTGTGGTCACTGTCACAGACAGGATCGGCCTATAGTCTCCTGCAGTTCCTCCAACTCATCCGTTCCTGCTGGGGGTGGTAGGTACAAAATATGTGTTTTAAGTCGAGCTACAAGGTATACCCTCTTTTCGCTGGTTATAGTCACAGCCAGCACTTTTACATTTCCTTCACCTCATTCGTTCCTCCACGTTGGATGAAGCTGTGGCTGGCCCCCTGATTATAGCCACACTCTGGCACACTTGCTGACTTTTTATGTATTTCATAGATAAGCTTAATTCAGCTATTTCAGTTTGAATGTGTACCCTCTTGTGCATACTGTAGTGCTAAACATAGTTGCAAGTTTATAAATTCTCTGCACGCTACATACAGCTTTATGTGTTGCTCAAAGTAACTTGTGCTATGGAAAATCAGATTTGGCATCTAAATACCTATCCTTTGCTTCAGATGTCAGCACGATAATCTACTCTACTAATTGTAAAAGTAACTAATTCTACAATGTTGGAGTAGCAAAGAAAAAAAATGCATGGATAAAGACAAGAACATGTAAACTGAAAGGAATAGAAAAATAATTTTTTTCAGCAAGGTGTTTTAGTATTATGAAAGATTATAGGGTACATATTACTTGAAAGTAATCCAAAGAAAGACTGGACGAATAAATGCATTAAGATAAAATTAAGAAGTATACACGAAAGACTACATTAAAAACAAATGAAATAAAATTGTGTTATTCCTAAACATAGTAAATGGACATCGAAAACTAGGACGTGAACGTAAGTCTGGATTCATTTCTCAAAGCAATATTAGAATAGACTGTTATTACAGCTGATGTGTTTGTGTAAACTTTCAAAAATAGAAATGTGGTGAATAAACCATACAAACACGATACATTTCTTATATGCGGAGATGAAGAGACATGGACGCAGGGTTGGCAGTAAGGGGAAGAAAACAGAAATTGATTGACTGGTTGATTGGCTAACTGTTGGTTAACCTGCTCAAATATACCAAGGTATATGGAATGTAAAATGTGTCAGTCGAAGGAGAAGTCTCGTCTAACTAGTGTGTCTTTATAGATAGCGGTAAATATTCAGCGGTTACTCTACAATCAGTCGCTTTTGTGTCTTGTTTCGTTCTCGCAGCTATTGATTTGGTTCTTGTTAAGCAGTAAAGCATGGTTGGCAGGCCGACGATAAACATCAGCGCTGAGAGACATGGCCGTTAAAGAATCATGCAGCCGTGCCACTTAACAAAAGATAATAAACAAAGGTTTTGAAATGAAAGCCAGTATCTCGCCAGCGCTAATTTTTGTTTTCAGCGCGGAAATGCTTTAATGGCTAACGGTTTAAATTCATGTCCTGCCGGAAGAGCTTTAACTGTAATGGAGAAACGGTTCTACAGGAAGCAACAATTTAAACTAAGTTTAATACGAAATGGTGGTTAAAATGAAAAACCTAAAAAAAGGTTAAAAAGAAAGAAATGCCCAACTGTGCAATATCTCACATCTGAAAGTTGTTCCCATTTGTGGTCATATTAGTTCTTTGAAATACTTCATATATATTTTTTCCAATAGATAAAGCAACTGCAAACAGGTAACTCTCCTGAAGCAACATCCCCACTGCACGGCTGCTGCATGCTCTACCTTCTTTACACTGGTCATAATGGACAGAGCATTCCACTGATTGTGGCAAAGGACAGGTCGCGGCTGCTGGCTTCGTCTTCCTACCTTTGCTCCTCCATTGCTTCTCCCTTCCATAGAGAGCAAACTGGCCATTTCACTGTCAAGAGCCGATGAAATCCGATGACAATTGCATTTGAATAATGCCATGATCCGATCCAATCCGATCCGCCGACGTTGGGTTTTCGCGTTCAAATAATTTGCAAATTATACAACATATGGCGTAGGTGTCCACCTCTATGTAATCTATGATATGTAAGCTGTGTGTTGATATCATTGTTTGTTTGTTAATCTCTGCATTTCCTGTACAATAAATGTTTTCTTTCTGAAGTTGTCACGCATTGGGCATTTTAGCGCGCTAGAAGAAGATAGTGGTAAACACGTGTTGTAGGTTATTGCGTGCAGAGCTTAATTATTTATTCTATATACAGTGATTTCTCGTGGCGTTTGCTTAATGATAAATAAAGAATGGCATACTGGAAAAAAACCTTTGACAGAAGATTAAGTTGCGGCAACATTGCTGGAAAATGACAGCTGTAATAATATTTATCTTAGTGATGTTGACAGTGACATAAACGAAATAAACAATCATGAATGTGTTCTATAGCAGTCTTCTGCAGGAAATGCCACAGATCAGGATGAAGATGAACTGGATACTATAATCTTCGCAAAAGTTAAAGGCATATGGAGGCGGGGCGTACTGCGGACTCCAGCGAATCCTACGCTTGCCCCTCCTACCAGCGCTGCCGAATGTGGTGCATGCATCTCGCACACTCTCATGTACAGATCCTCTGGCGGTACACGCACTACGCTTGGCAACAGCGCTCCGCTTGAGCCCTGGCCAGCGTTCACATGCCTGTAACTTTTGCGAATGGTATAACTGGGAAGATGTGAATAACCATGAACATGAAGCTTTTTGGAGCATAAGTGTTCTATGGCATTCGCCAAGAAAAAACTCTAAATTGCAGTTCATATAATTAACCGTGCTCATTTTAACAATTTTAAACTTAGAAGTTTCAAAATTTGTAATTTTATAAATAATATAATGATTAATTGACAGGTAAACGCGGAATTGGTATGTAATAATAATTATGGTGTCAAAAATAAACTGAAGATGGAAAATTAAAATTTAAAAATAAAAATTTAGCAAATCAAGTTTTTTAAAATATGTGCACTAGAGTAATGTTCTCAAAAGTGTGTATAAATGTAAAACAACATTTCAGAAGGGACAGCAAAAATCCCAACTCAACAGATTCAAAATTGAGGTTTGTGTAAAACCTTCCATTTCCCCATATGTAGGGCAGCAGTATAGCATTTAGCTTGGCAGTCAAAGGGCCAGGGGATGACCACTAAACCGAAGAAAGGAAACAAATTAAGTGAGACTACACGTAAGGGTTTGCAGCTCCATGTGCTAAGAAAAGCTATTTTAAGATGCAAGTATATGCCGTTTGTTGGAAGCGAATTGCTTGAGGCTTGGACCTTTATTTCGTCAAGAAATTATATTCGCAGTATTTGTGCTGAAGAGCTCAATTATGTTGAAGGCACTCGAATTTCCCTTAGACATTTCTTGTAACTCAACTTCTGTTATCAGCGCTCTAATTGCTTCAGTAGAAGACTTTGTTGCAATAACATTCTGTTACATTATTATCGACAATTCCGCATCGGTTCAGTGGCCCATGGAGTTTCCTAGCTCTTCTACAATTTGTAATAAGACTACTCACAGGGTGACAGTAAAGTGCAGGAAAAATCCTTTTTGATTTCTTTTTGTAGGAGAAACATTTCAAACAAGAATGCTACGCCATATTTGTACAAAGATGATGAAATCTAATGATACACCCTCATATTTTTTGTCCATATTTTAATGGGAAATACTGATTTAATGGCAGACATTTGAATAATCTGAATTGTTCGTTCAAAGTATAAAATTTCACCAAAAATTATATGAACGATTTACGAGAAGTTGACTTTTCATTATAAATAGCACCATAGCGAATTTTTTCAAGAAAAGAGAATGTAAAAGTTGTCATCTACTATTGATGATGTTACTTTCAGAGGCAACATCCTAATCTGATGGAGTATTAACATAACCATGACTTTATTGCATATTTTAAGAACTGCTCAAACATTAGACTTCTAATAATGCAGTGCAACGAATTTTAATTTTCTATCTTTGTAAGGAACTGGAAAGCCGACTTTCGGTGGTAGCTTGACAGATAAATAAACCGGTCGCTTTGTAAGGAAGTGAAAAGCCGACTTTCGGTGGTAGCTTGACAGATAAATAAACCGGTCGCTTTGTAAGGAACTGGAAAGCCGACTTTCGGTGGTAGCTTGACAGATAAATAAACCGGTCACTTGGTAAGGAACTGGAAAGCCGACTTTCGGTGGTAGCTTGACAGATAAATAAACCGGTCGCTTTGTAAGGAACTGGAAAGCCGACTTTCGGTGGTAGCTTGACAGATAAATAAACCGGTCACTTGGTAAGGAACTGGAAAGCCGACTTTCGGTGGTAGCTTGACAGATAAATAAACCGGTCACTTGGTAAGGGACTGGAAAGCCGACTTTCGGTGGTAGCTTGACAGATAAATAAACCGGTCACTTGGTAAGGGACTGGAAAGCCGACTTTCGGTGGTAGCTTGACAGATAAATAAACCGGTCACTTGGTAAGGAACTGGAAAGCCGACTTTCGGTGGTAGCTTGACAGATAAATAAACCGGTCACTTGGTAAGGAAGTGAAAAGCCGACTTTCGGTGGTAGCTTGACAGATAAATAAACCGGTCACTTTGTAAGGAACTGGAAAGCCGACTTTCGGTGGTAGCTTGACAGATAAATAAACCGGTCACTTTGTAAGGAACTGGAAAGCCGACTTTCGGTGGTAGCTTGACAGATAAATAAACCGGTCACTTTGTAAGGAACTGGAAAGCCGACTTTCGGTGGTAGCTTGACAGATAAATAAACCGGTCACTTTGTAAGGAACTGGAAAGCCGACTTTCGGTGGTAGCTTGACAGATAAATAAACCGGTCACTTTGTAAGGAACTGGAAAGCCGACTTTCGGTGGTAGCTTGACAGATAAATAAACCGGTCACTTTGTAAGGAACTGGAAAGCCGACTTTCGGTGGTAGCTTGACAGATAAATAAACCGGTCACTTTGTAAGGAACTGGAAAGCCGACTTTCGGTGGTAGCTTGACAGATAAATAAACCGGTCACTTTGTAAGGAAGTGAAAAGCCGACTTTCGGTGGTAGCTTGACAGATAAATAAACCGGTCGCTTTGTAAGGAAGTGGAAAGCCGACTTTCGGTGGTAGCTTGACAGATAAATAAACCGGTCACTTTGTAAGGAAGTGAAAAGCCGACTTTCGGTGGTAGCTTGACAGATAAATAAACCGGTCGCTTTGTAAGGAAGTGGAAAGCCGACTTTCGGTGGTAGCTTGACAGATAAATAAACCGGTCACTTTGTAAGGAACTGGAAAGCCGACTTTCGGTGGTAGCTTGACAGATAAATAAACCGGTCACTTTGTAAGGAACTGGAAAGCCGACTTTCGGTGGTAGCTTGACAGATAAATAAACCGGTCACTTTGTAAGGAACTGGAAAGCCGACTTTCGGTGGTAGCTTGACAGATAAATAAACCGGTCACTTTGTAAGGAAGTGAAAAGCCGACTTTCGGTGGTAGCTTGACAGATAAATAAACCGGTCGCTTTGTAAGGAAGTGGAAAGCCGACTTTCGGTGGTAGCTTGACAGATAAATAAACCGGTCACTTTGTAAGGAAGTGAAAAGCCGACTTTCGGTGGTAGCTTGACAGATAAATAAACCGGTCGCTTTGTAAGGAAGTGAAAAGCCGACTTTCGGTGGTAGCTTGACAGATAAATAAACCGGTCGCTTTGTAAGGAAGTGGAAAGCCGACTTTCGGTGGTAGCTTGACAGATAAATAAACCGGTCACTTTGTAAGGGACTGGAAAGCCGACTTTCGGTGGTAGCTTGACAGATAAATAAACCGGTCACTTTGTAAGGAACTGGAAAGCCGACTTTCTGTGGTAGCTTGACAGATAAATAAACCGGTCACTTTGTAAGGAACTGGAAAGCCGACTTTCTGTGGTAGCTTGACAGATAAATAAACCGGTCACTTTGTAAGGAACTGGAAAGCCGACTTTCTGTGGTAGCTTGACAGATAAATAAACCGGTCACTTTGTAAGGAAGTGGAAAGCCGACTTTCGTCCTAACTATAGCTAATCTTGCCCCTCCGTGGCCCACAAAGCCTACGACTGCGAGGTCTGTTCAATAAGCATCGCGAATTTTGTGTTTTTTCAAAAAGTATTTATTTGTTCATGAATATCTATTATGTCCTCTTCAAAGTAATTCCCACCAGGTATTACACACTCGTGCCAACGTTGTTTCCAATCCTCGAAGCACTTCAACTTTCTTTTTTTGTGATATTGTTCAGCTCCTCCTTCGATGCGTCTTTATCTCCTCAATCGTGGGGTAACGTCGTCCTTTCATGGGCCTCTTCAGTTTTGGGAACAACAAAAGTCACAGGGGGCCAGATCTGGGGAGTTCGCTGGCTGCGGTATCATCAGTGCTAGTTTTTGGCCTAACATTTGTGCACAAGCAACGATGTGTGAGCATGGGTATTATCATGGTGCAAAAGCCAACTTTTGCTCTGCCACGAATCCGGGCGCTTCTGGCGGATTGCTTCGCGCAAATTGCGCATAACTTGCAGGTAATATTCCCTATTGACCGTTTTATTATTGATTCGACGATTGGCCCATACAATTTTCTTCACTTCTTCAATGTTTTCGTCTGTTGTTGACGAGCTCGGCGTCCGGGACACTCTTCGCCGTTCACATATTCTCGACCATCTGAGAAGCTTTTGTACCATCAATAAACGTTGCTTTGGTCCAAGGTAGCTTCACCATATGCCAAGTCAACATTCGGAATCATCAATTTTGCTTTTCACACAAAAAGTGGTATCAGATTCTTTGTTCCATTTTTTGGAATACTCAATAATCGAAGGCGAGCCAAAACACGTACAAGCAAAATAGCTGTCAGCAATTAACTGAGCATTCAAAATGGCCAAGGTTGTCAACATAAGTGAGGGGCATGAGAACCAACATAACGCCACAAAGTAGTCGAAAATCTAATATACGTAGCCCGCGAGAATTCAAAATTCGCGATACTTTTTGAACAGACCTCGTATAGTACACATAGAAATAATAGTAGTAGTAATAATAATAATAATAATAATAATAATAATAATAATAATAATAATAATAATAATAATAATAATAATAATAATAATAATAATAATAATAATAATAATAATAATAATAATAATAATAATAATAATAATAATTATAATAATAATAATAATAATAATAATAATAATAATAATAATAACAATAACAATAACAATAATAATAATAATAATAATAATAATAATAATAATAATAATAATAATAATAATAATAATAATAATAATAATAATAATAATAATAATAATAATAATAATAATAATAATAATAATAATAATAATAATAATAATAATAATAATAATAATAATAACAATAACAACAACAACAACAATAACAACAACAACAACAACAATAATAATAATAATAATAATAATAATAATAATAATAATAATAATAATAATAATAATAATAATAATAATAATAATAATAATAATAATAATAATAATAATAATAATAATAATAATAATAATAATAATAATAATAATAATAATAATAATAATAATAATAATAATAATAATAATAATAATAATAATAATAATAATAATAATAATAATAATAATAATAATAATAATAATAATAATAATAATAATAATAATAATAATAATAATAATAATAATAATAATAATAATAATAATAATAATAATAATAATGTTATTGTTACAGTAATCATTAAAACAGAGCAAAATTATGACATTTGTTTTACATTGACAATATTCAAACTATAGGGTACATGCTGTACAAAGTAGGGGAGAACCTCGCGCACTGTGACTGGTGTGATGCATTGTGGCTACCACCCTCCAGGAGGAAGGGGTGAAGCGATGAAACTAGAGGCAGACAGGCCACAGGGACGCGCTGAAGTTACTAAGAGGAGCGTACCAGAGAGGATGGTGAATGACCGATCAGCGAGGGCAACCATCGGTACCATTTGTCGGGCATAGTCATGCACCAAGAAAACTTAAAACGCCTGAAACATGAGATCATGGGATGAGGGAATCGACGGTAACTAGTGATGAATAAGAAATCACTTGAGCATTCGCTTACCGACCAGGTAAAACCATGAAAAATACCCAGTTTGAGTGTCTGAGACTGGACCTCATAGCCAGCTCACCCTCTGATAACATCCAGAACGCTGGTTATCGTTTGTCTTTGCGCACATTGTCATTGACCTATGTGCTTGACGAGTATTTATTGAATGAAACAAAAATAAAATCCATCCCAGATTTTCACAAATTTACATTGCATTGTATCTTGTTTTAATTTTTAAAAACATTATTCCAACACATATATCGTGTAGCAAACAAACAAGCATCTATGAGCTGATTCTCATTTTAATGCATGTTACTCCATTCACAATTATAGTTTTGTTTAAAATATTTATACAAAATTCAAAATTGTATAAACAACCTCAGGGTGCAGCCAACTGTTTAAATTTAACGAATTAAACCTTTTATACTATTTTGACAACTTTTTAGGTATTGATTTGCTCTTTATATTTCATTTGTGGATCAAATTAGGCGAATTATATCCTTTAAAATATAGCAGCTACGTTGCGCAGTGCTTGCCTCTGGCACGGAGGACCCGGTTCAATCCCCGGTAACGGCGTGGGGACTTTTCCCCCTCTGGGGGGGTTATTATTCCCGGAGCTACTTGATAAAGGAGTAGCGAGCCCAGGTCGTGAAGGCCGCATAACTGGCCAGGAGGACTCGGGGCACTGACCACGTCTTACCACTCATGACGCTCGTAGTGGGCGAAGGGCTGCTGTGCTATGATGAGTATACCCTTTAACATAATTTGAAACTGTAAGTCTTTCATATATATGCATTAAATTAACTTGGAATTAAAATGTTGGTGCATAAGGAAAGCCTAGTGGTGTAAGCTGTCGTTTGAGTTCAAGAAAATAAATTGTTTCCTTTGCACAAATAAAGCCGTGTGTTCAAATGTACACCAAAGGTGTTTCCTCTATCTTGCGCTATAATGAGGAACTTCATTAATGATTCCACAAGCTTCCAGAACCCTATAAAGGCATACCCTATCTGTTTATAGCTGCTGATAGAATAAAACTAAGATATGTGACTGTTGCTGGAGCTGATAGTGGCATACTCTAGAGCTTTTTTCTGTTCTAAGACATGGCCAAACCACAATTGCGATGCAGTATTAAGACAGTTCTCTTCCTGTACTAGAGTGTATCAATAAATAACGCAACTAACACTACATATACTGGCCCCTTCGCTCTTGCTAGTCATTCATCATCCTGATGATGGGAGAGATGTATACTCCCGAAACGTCAATGGCTCATCACTACACCTGGCTCGAAGCCCGAGAACATCTTGAATATTCAACTAATTTTGTAATTAACTCAATGGCTTTATTTCATTCAGATTTACCTGCAAACTTTCGAAGTATTTTCCCTCTGATGAAACATAACTATTCCAAAGGTTTATCCATTGTTTGAAGCGCTCACTGAAGCCCTTTTTCGACAGTCTGTTCAGAATACCCATGACAACATTGTTGAACTCCTTATGACTTTCAAAATGGTGATCAAGAAGCTCTTGTTTCACTTTAGGGAAAAGGTGAAAATTGCAAGGTGCAAGATTCGGAGAATAAGGTGGATCAGGTAAGATGATGCGCAGGCGTATTGTCTTGGTGCAAGATCCATCCTGTCCTGGCAACACGTGGTTACTTCTCGGCGATTTTTCTTTTCACAATAAAATTGTTGTGCAACTATCTTCTTGCACAACTTAACTGTGCTGAAGTTGACTTCTGGTTTTGCTGATACGGGGTTTCCAGGATAAGGAGAAACTTGAAGGACTTCATAGCCCCCTTTGATGCATTTGTGCCACTCAAACATTTGTGTTTTGCCTAAAGCATGGTCCTTATACACTTGCTGCAACGTTTCAAAGGTTTCTGTAGCAGTTTTGTCTAGCAGAACACAAAAGGTTCTCGATGCACATTGCTGCAATTTGAGTGCCGTGTTGGGTCCAATAAACACCACCTCAAATATCGGGGTCTAACACCCAACTGAATCCTTCTGCATGACTGGCATTCACAGCACTGCTAAACGAAGGGTTCTCCGTTCTGCTGCGCCACAGGGCGGTTTATTTAAATACAATTAAATTAGTTCGGCTATTTATTGGTACACTCTCGTATATGCATGCAAACATAAAGGCCATATAATCGCCTGTAATGTGTGTAAAGCAGCGCATGAACCGATTCGCAGTGTTCATAATTTGATAATCAAGTCTGTCAGGCGCCATATGATGTTACAAGCTAAGGGCTTTAAGGGCTCGTACAAATCTTGTGCAAGGCCATCAATGCTAGCAATATAAGCGCATAATATTTCATGAAAGGGGTAAACAAGGCAGGAAATAGTTGCAGCGGCCGCGGCCGTACCCCGGATAAACATTCTCCCTATGGTATTGCTTCTGTTATAAAGACCTAGTGGAAGAAAACAAATATCAATAAAGCGGGTTTATGATATAGCAATATAACACGAGAGTTGTTGTAAGCCTTGCGTTTATGGCGGGGGGTGGGAGAGACACTACGCAGAAGTGCAGGGATGATGAACCCCATAATGGCGTAAAAGTCAAGGGTGAAGGGGGGTAGGGGGCAGGGTGGCAGCGTTGTTATTAGTATTTCGTCTGCGTTCGTTCTGGAGAAGGACTTTCCAGACCGACACTTAAGATCTTAATGTCCGGAGAAGGAAGGGATTGATGGGACAAGGGTGAAAAAATGGAGTGAGAGGTGAGAAATTGGCAAAGAGAAGACTCCGAGCTTGTAAAACTTTAAAAACATTTTCATTCTCTTATTTTTTATCGTTGCCTGTATATACGCCTTTTTTGTTAGAGAAAGGGCTCTTAACAGTACAGGTTTGTGCAGTTGTTTCTTGTTTGATGCAGATATACCTACAAGGCAGGTCGCCCGGAAATTTGAAGCAATAGTCAACCCAGATTTCTAATTGAGTCTGTGCATGAAGAGTGCCCATCTGCAATCAGCAGGAGTTGCTATACCAACAGTATAAGATAGTATTAGACTCAATGTCTGGCAATCTAATAATCCCTAAGTCCCGGCATCTAACATTGTGTGATCATTTCCCACAATTTTTGGGTTATACTAAGCAATTATTATTAGTCGTTTCAGCAATTCCCACTTTACGAATCAAAATCATTTTAGTCACTTTGAAGAGATTAGAGAGTTCTGCTTTCATGTCATTTTTACTCTCTCTACTACGTATAGTAAAGTACAGGAACTATTGTATTCCATACAATAATTCGATGTTGAGATTTCACCGGAAATATATGTTTTGAAGCCCCCTGAATCCCAAAAGAGCATTTTTAGAAAAAGGTCCCTGCGTGTGTGACTGCCTTGATGACTGCCACATGTTTACGATATTTTTATGACAAATGAAATGTATATCTTGAATTTTCTGGCTATATCCCATGTAGCCCTAATTACTCTGAATGACTTTTGCATAACTCATAAACCGTAAGAGATAGACAAAATCTTACTCTACAAAAAATGTAGATCTCACTAAAACACACAATTTACGTCCAAATAAATTGTTTGTAGAGTGAACTATTTCTGAGATATTCCTTGTTATTTGTGTTAGTTTCGGAGAACAAACTTTCGTCAAATGCAACATCGTTGTTTATTTTTTATATGTTAAACGTGCAAGGAGAACGGAATTGGAAAGTTTAAAAGATTTGACTATCGCTCAAAGCCTACAGTATTCTCGTATTTCCCTTGTACCTTCAAGGAAATAAGCAATAAGATGAGTTCTGCAAGTGTTTATCTCAACTAACGGGAGGAAAATATGGGAATAAGGGTTTCTAAGAACAAGAGGTTGAATCAGAAACTGAAAAATTCAGTGCCATAGCCGGGATTTGAACCACGGATCTTCCGCTTATCGAGCGGCTGCTTCAACCACTAAGCTACAATGGCCAACTTGCCAGTACGACATTAAATTCCCCAGCTGATTCGTACTTTTTTCCGGTTAGACCACAAGGGAATCTCACATCAGAGATAAATACCCCAAGGGCGACTTACAATTGTAAGTACTTTATGTCCTGGGTTTAAGTAACCTTTAAATGGTAATTAATTATTTATACCAGCAGTAAGCTTGTTGGCATATATAAATAATAATTCGTTTCTAAGAATGCTTAGTACAAGAGTAGAGAAAGTGATGTGGGTGCAACATATCAGATTATTTTTTCAATATTATCACAGTATTTCCTTTTACTAGCATTTAAATGGTGCTAAATGTTACAACATACAAGTTAATTTTAATTGGATATTCAATAATGTTCCTATCAAATCGATTGAAATAGCTAATGTGTATCATTAGTCTCCTATTCGATAGAAACAATACTAAACTAATAACGGAATATTGAAGTTAATTCTGCAAATGTAGTGACTCAGTTTCCGGAAAATGTCCGAGTGAAGAAACTAGACCAGGTGTCCAAGCCTCTCTCTTTGGAAAACCTTATGCAGTGAAAGCCAATGCCTCACTCCACTCCTCAGTCGGAGGAACAGACAGTCAGTATCCAGTGACGGACACAAATAGGCGATTCCATGGCAGTTTCTAAGTCATAACTTGAATTTTCTGGGAATGTCCTCACAGGACCTCTTCATTCTGGATGATTTTTGCATAAATGGTAAACAGTAAGAGACAGACAAAAGCTTACTAAATAAAAGAAATTGGACCGCTTTAAAACACACAATGTCAAATACTTCTTTTTTCTTTGAGTGAACCATTGGGAGATATTCTTTCTTTTTGTGTGAATTTTCCAATACATGTACTTTTTTTTAAATAGGAATATGTTGTGCATTCATTTTTCATTCCTTGGCCGTGCAAAGAGAATGGAATTTCAATGGCATTGCATAGCAGCTAGTTCCTAAAACATTTCACTATCGCTTAAAGCCTATCATATTCCAACATTCCCCTTGTACCTGCAAGAAAATTGACAATAAGGTAATTTCTGAAAGTGCTTATGTTGATTAAGATGTAGTATATAGAGAAATAAGCATTTGCAAGAATAGTGTGTATAAGAGTGAGTATAGCTCTACATATATTTGTGAACAGAGTTTCTCCAAATTGAACTGTACTAAAAGACTGTATCGCAATATGTTACGCGACGATCACTTGTTGGATCTTCTAAAGCCATGCCAAATATTGATAGACTTCTTAAACTTAAGCACTACCAAAGAAATCACTAATGAACAGATGTTTATCTATGGAATTTGAAAGTGGTTTCCTAAATCAAGGCCACCAACCCGCCACTGCAACACAAGTCACGGTAGGGGGTTTAAGAGAGACAAAGTCTGCATATGTTGGAAGGAGGTAAACATACACTCCTCTCTGTAGCAAAGGTTGGACATCGCTGAGCTAGACGGAATGCACATAAGTAATAGGTAGTCCGTGGAAACATAAATGATGTTGTCTTTCATAAGGATTGAAAATACAAACAAAATATGCTTATAGAAGAGCTTACAAGTGCAGCAGCTATATGTATATACTCCTAAGCATTCTATCATTGACTGTAACAATATTTTCGTTGGTATTCGTATCATTTCATTAGGACATTTATGATTTTAAACCTAAACATATGCTATTATACTGATAGCAAAGGTTACTACTTTTAATATAGACACAGTCGTTCTTACTGCAGCGAGTATTAGGTAGCTAAATAGAAACTAAGCCATTATTAATGTTGTTCATGTTCTTTAAGGGTACATATGACTGAATTTTCCAACTTCTATATTTTTTAAACAATTTTGATGAAATTTTGTGTGCATATTTATATTGTAACCATATTATGCTGTGAAAAGTTTCAACTCTGTATATTGCTTGGCTCAAGAAATATTGCAAATTATTTAAATAAATTAATAGTCACACTTAAAAGTCCCTTGCGACAAAGTTTTCATCCAAACATTCTAAAATTTTTTATAGATGCACTTTAAAGAAGGATAAATTAGATAAATTAGAATTGTTTTGGGTTTTTATATCTGGTTATTTGTTTGGCTTACAGAAAAATGTAACTATTTATATTTCATAATTTTTAAAAAATATGGAGTAACAGTCTGTTCTGAAGGATAAAAAACACACTAAAATCCATCTGATATCAAAACCCAATACAATTTTTATTTATAGTACATATTACTACATACTGTGGAAGTTTCAAGTCATTCTGATAAGAAATGCTCCGCAAGGAACATTTTGTATAGAGAAAAATGCTGAAAAATTGCAAACTGAGAAAAAGGCAAAAGAAAATGAACTGACCTCAGAATTGCCCTGGACCATATGTCTCCCCCTCAAACCTCTTGTTTCTTTCTTCAGATGATATTTTCAATTATATTACAAATGACAGTAGCCAATCATTAGCAAGTTCCTATTCACCTACTTCAAAATAGGAGTGAAATGGCACAGTAACAGTGCACAAAAACATTATATCGTAAAAGTGGGTGTGTATGGACATTTAAATACCATGCACATGGAGGTAAAGGATGGCTTTTGTGGGCTTTAAAAATGGCGGAACTGAAAAAATAATGGATGCATATGATAGAGGAAAGATTGTAATATTTTTTAACGCTAACATAAAAAAATCAATTTTTCACCAAAAATCGTCAAAACTCAGTCATATGTACCCTTAAGCTAACATGTGATCGTTACTTGTAACCGTTAATGGGGTGAAACTGAGACAGTGACAACCGTCCCGCCGTCTACGCCGTAGTTATCAATCATAACTGCTCCTTGCAAGAGTGAACATAACGGAACCGTTACACAAAAATAGCTGTTGTTGAGAATTTTATTCTAAGTGAAAAGAAACTAATGCATGCATTTAGGAAGTGGATGTATGTCACATATTATAACACTCCACCATCAGAAGTATGGGTAACAGAGATGCCTCGATACAACTTGTTGAAGGTAATTGGACTGGAATGCGACCATGTCAGTGGTAATTTGCCCAACCCTGATTTCTCCTGGGAAACCATTAATACCTCTCGCATCACTCGATTCTACCTGTACTGCTTACATAAAAACGAACGGCTTCAAAACGGACATCTACCTTATATCTTGATCACTGCAGGGAGAATTGGTCGCAAACTTGCAAAATATATCACAGCAGAGAACAACAGACTTCCCTTTCCTTAAAAACTGAAATACTTGAAACTATAATATTGAAAATGCTACATATTTAACATTCATGACATTTACAGGACCGCTGGCTTATACACTTAATAGTTCGTTATGAAGAAGTTTCAAAGGAAGTACCTACCTAGAATATGTTTTCTTCAATACTTTCTGAAGCCAAATGTCCACAGCCTAGGGGAAAGGCGTTGTATTGTCCCGAAACTCCAGGAATTTTTCTGCAAATTGTTTTGTCATAAGCCTTCTGTCTGCCATTGAAGCTGCATTTATTTTTCATCAAAAGTACAGAGAAAAGAGACCTTGCTGCTGCACTATGCGTGATCATCAATAAAATATATTGATGTTGAATTTCTATGAGCCGAAACACAGAGCGTGTTCAACAAATAGGATGAACGGGAGTTAAATTATTACTAAATACTGGTGGGTGTGGTTCATGAGTCCAAAGAGGGACTTGATATGTGGAACTGAGTAAATCCCTTATCCGAGCCATTTCATGGGGCGTTTCAGATGAGTAAGGAGCACATGTAAATTATACATTTGTGCCATGGAAAAGTCACCATCCGGTAGTTGCTATAATTTGTAATCCAAATCTGGCTGATCGCAGATGTGTATTGCCACATGCTGGGCAGCTCTTTATCTTTAAGTGACGACATACAAGGCATTTCAAAGTTAGAGAGAAACTGGCAACTTGCTGCGTTATAATTATCGACGACTTATTAGACACACGAAGCAAAAGTTCGTCCACCCAAGGGACCTTCTGACACTACCTAGATATTAAACATCTAAAAACATGTGCGTGTAGTCCTCTTATGCTTGGTATTCTTGAATATTATGTAATATTTAAGGGTATAATTTGTCGATAACATCTAAAAGCAGTGACGATTTGTTAACCTGTGTATCTTCATGGACATGTTAAGCCAGCATTGGTATATCGGAAGATGAGAGGCAGAATGCTACACGCAAGTAAAGTGATCTAACCGCTGCAGAAAGATGCACTATCCGTTGTTACCGAAGGAAGACGGATAATACTTTTGGTGTTTGCAATCTCGTACATGTAGCGTAACTAACTTGAATTCCCAAGATAGATCCTTCATATCTGTTATCTGAACAACTGTCAGAGACCCAATACATATGCGTTCGGGCATATAGATACTATTTGCGGCAAAGAAAGGCATGTGATTTATTTTATATGCAAAATCATCAGTTTATCCTCTGTCGCAGATTTCCACCACTTGTAATATTTATTTAAATGTTTATATTGTGTGATACAATTACATAAAGTGCATCCCAGTTTTCTTTATTGGATAGTTCCCAAGATGTAAAAGAGGAAAGCTCCGTTTAAGTTTGTTCTCTTGCAAAGCTCAATCAGGCTAGACATGTATGGGTTTTATTTATTTATTTACATCTCCTTTTTAGCACTGCATAAAGCAGTCGAGGGCACTGGACGTTCAAGGACACAGTGTTCCTCTTTCCAATCCCCAGAGTTCCTTTTGCATAAAATCTTGGAGTACATTTAAGTTTTGGGTTCGATTCCAGGGACCCGCATTTGGTATTCATGGTGGACGAAGCGGCGTCAGGGCGGGTTTTCTCCGGGTGCTCCGGTTTCCCCCACCATCTCATTCCACCGGTGCTCCATCTTCGTTCCATGTGTCATCAGTGTCACCGCCTGCGGTGCCGTAGTAGTAAAAGCGGGCGTTAAACACAACAACAACAACTACGTTTAAGTTTGTCACATTTCCAGCTTGCAATGGGCAAAAGTGTAAAAGGATATTATCTAAGCAAGTAAAACATATTGTGATAAATGACAACTTCAGTTACATTTGATGTCACTTTCTTTCTCCTTAAAGTGAGTTACAAAACACAGTTCTCCGTTCTGTCATTAAGAAAATTTACAACCCAGTTCCACTCACTTACCACTCTGTGAACACTGACTGTCATGTAAGGACTGACTTGCTTATATGTATCTATCCGAGAATTAGGTACCAGCGACTTCTCTGGAACTCATTTCTCGAACCTTCCCCTGTGAGCCCGGCTCGAAATCTCTCTAACTGTCTCGGAATGGCCTTTGTTGCTGTCGCGGGTTGCCTAGTAGCGTAGCGATGTGAGGTACCCGACCTCCAGTGTCCCTTTGATGGCAACCGGCATCACAATATTTTCTATGGACTTCCTGGATTACAGCCATGTGCGCTAGCACTAGACCACATGGAACGAGTTTTAAAGCTCAAACAAATGCACTCAACCACTAATGGTCACTGCAATGGAAATGTTAAAAATGTCACATATTAACTTGCAGCTTGTAGTTTTCATTCGGAATGCACAATTTCAATAAATTTATTGTGTCTGGTGGTAAACAAAACACTAAAATGTACTGGGTAGGTAAGCATAATCCCAAATTAATTTTCTCTTCTCCTGCTACACCTATCCGTTAAATATGTACGGAACAACAGCGGCTATTGTTGACATATCAGAACTGTCTTCATTGTCATAACTAGAAATTCAGCGACAGATGAGCCTTGGCCATATGAACAGGCTGTTTTCCCGTCCTTTTCCGTAGTATTGGTCATCAACCACTTCATTTCATGTATCAAGTCTGTCAGATAAGTTTGGTATTCTTCACCTGTTATCTAGTACATTACTCTCCCGCCTTAGTGCTGTTTAGACGCACCAACGCAAGCAATTAACGTGCGATGTCGACTACGTCTGTCAAATATGGGGTCTCCTAAATTAAAACGTCCGTGTCAATGTAGTACCACCCACGTATTATTGAACGTTTATGGTGTCCTGTCCTTGAGTCTTCCAAGAGCTCCCCGCTGACCCTCTGTCACAGTCCCTTGGGCTAATTAAAGGTGACGGTTTTTGCGTATTTCAATAAAGACTAACACTTTATAGTAATATATTTAAACACTATTGCTAGCACCGTTCTCTTCTCAATACTTCTAATTTTATCGCATGTAATAAAATATTTGCTCCATCGTAGCTGACACGAAACTTTAGTAGGTGTTTGCGTATTCTTAATAAAGTAGAAACAAGATTGGATAGCTTGAGATACATTCACTTGAGAGTGATGTAATGTCCTTGGCATAATATCATGACAAATGACAAGCCACTTGGTCTATATGTCACTTTATATTTTGAAAAACTTAATCGTCATAACACATTCTTATTGTTCTGTTGACAAACGAATACTGCTCAACTGCTCACAGGTCCCTCTAACAATTCTGCTCACTCAAATCTGACGAAGCTTCTTGAACTGTCTGAAACCGGCGTTTGTTCTGAGCCGCCATTGTTGCGCGTAGTAGTGTGGGGCAGCTGATACTACAGGCTCCTTTCATCATCACCGTTATTTACTTCTACATTTTTTATTTCGTTCGGCTTCCTTTCGCATGGAAGACGCATTGTACATGATGTATTTTGTACCATAGGATTGAAAAGCAATGCAATTGGAAGATGTCTGTTTTATTAATGGTGATATGGTAAATTTAAGGTGGCATGTATATTATAACATACATGTATGATTCTCTCAGTATAACAATGTGGAATATTTAGCCGTGTGCTGTAAACAGTGCTAATATTCTCTCATTTTGTCCATAAAATTCATTCATTCCCGAGGAGACAATGGAGATAGGTCTTTAATTGCTGCTAACATCTTTTCGTTCCAGCTTGGTGTTACGTGATGGATAACTCCTGCGGTCTGAGAGTTTGCACACCTTAGGCTTAAGGCATCCACCCGGTTTGAGGTAGGTCGTATTTTAGGACATCTGGAGGGACTCACACAAATAGTGCTAATGCCTAATATCCAAAAAAAAAAAACATTTAAAGAAAAACGAAATGTAAACAATACATACCGACATTTTGTCATTTGTGTTATAATATTTCGCACCACAAGTGTTTATTATAATCGGAAGTTCAGAGTCCATGGTGGCGTCGTAGTCATGAGTTTAGACCGTTCGCCTACGACCTAGGCGGCCCGGGTTTGATAACAGAGACCCGCATGTGGTATTCGTGGTGAACGAAGCGGCGTCCGGGTGGGTTTTCTCCGGGTTTTCCGGTTTTCCTCGCCACTCATTCCATCAATTGCTCCATCATCGCCTTTCCATTTCATGTCATCATCTCCTGCATTTCATTTCATCCTCTTCCTCGCTCTCATACCTGGTGCTTGGCTGACCACCCGCTTTCAGGTCTTCACTCTGTCCAGTCCATAGGTTCCTGTGCTCTCCGACAGGCGTCTGACCCTAGACACAGGCTTGTAAGTCCCACGGGGTGTGAGTCCTACATAAGGGGTGGGTAATCACATAAAGAAGTTCAGGTTCCCCCTCCCACGAGCCCTTTCGATCTCCAGATCAATCATCGCAGAGTTCTCTTGGTATAAATACCGCGCCACTGAAGATTCAGTTGTGGACGAAACGTCTGGAGCTTCTAGCTCCAACAGAAGTTGGCGTAACAACCGGAAATAAGTTGTATTGAAAGCCCATGCTCTTTTATTGTAACATATTTGTTGAAATAATGGAGGCGAAATTTCAATAAACAGTAGTTATAATAACTAAGCAGGGGTTCTTAACAGAAATACATCTTCGAAACTCATCTTTTGCCATTTAATATTTATTGTATTAATGCTTCATGCTGGATCAAATCTCCTTGCTCTTTCCTGCAGAGTGGCGAAGAATTTGAAATTAGTGGGTATTGGCTGCAGGTGGATAACCTTCAAGATTCTCTTGTCCTATTTGGAGCCTACCACTAGTTTCCAGACTAAAACAAAGGTTGCGAGCTTTAACTTAACACATTTGTACATATACTGATTTCCCTCTTGGTAGAACCTTTCGAAAAAGCTTCCATTGCTTGTATATGAACAACCTTTGTAGTCAATGTACGCGAATAAGTGGCATTATGCACAACTGTTAAATGAACTTGGACCTCACAAGAAAGAAGGGTTAAAAGAAAAAGGCTCACTGTATGCAACATAATGGCGGGAACTTAACATTTAATACCTGAAACCCTGTCACAATACATGATTCATATATAATACTTTCAAAAGCTTTTTATCCACAATCATTGATGTTGCAGTCACGTGTTTTATGGTACTTCATACCGATTTTTTGGAAAAGTTTACACAAAACATACCACTGTAAAATCAGTATATAATTACGGGGATACTCCTGTACATTCTGCAAAGTTTTTTTTTTTTTTTTTTTTTTTTTTTTTTTTTTTTTTTTTTTTTTTTTCCAGTTTTACATGCACAGAATAATGACGGAATATAAACAAATGTTTATATTGCAAGAATACAATTGAAGTCATTTTTAAAGACTTAATAATTGAATGCCTTGAAGTGTTGCAAAGTGTTAATATTATACAAAATGTAATAATTTATTATAGAAAAGCATACCGAAGCAATATTTTGCAAAGTTTAAAATGTAAATTTTCCAAAATATTATTATGTGAAACTCACTTTCCTTTATTCATTTTTTCTATGTTTGTGTGTTTAGGGCTATGAAAATTACTACTTTTTTGCTAGAATTATTCTGATCAAATTATAATAATGTTTCGGGTAACTTTTTAACCCTTTTAGTGCATTACAGAGTATCGACATTTGCTAACTTGAATTTTGGTGCAGCTGGTGTTGTCAGTATTCCTCATTATTACACATTTACAGCATTTCAAAAATTTTATTTTAAACGGGGTTTTGCTTGTAAGTCAAGTGTTACTGTGAAACTGTACTGAATAATTATGAACTGTTGTCACTTGATTCTAAAGCTAATCGTTGCTGAATTTAATGGCGAAGCTTCGGATGGACTAGATGGTGTTTGTTTGGCTAACCTCTGTGGCGAGTATGTGAAGCGCTGCATGTCAGCGCCTTCTAAACGTCAACTTGTTCTAGAATTTCGCTCGCTTAAGGTTGGAACGCGTAATGTCTCGAGGTTGCGACGATCTTTAGCATGAGATAAGGAAGCAAAATTTAAGACTCTATAACTTGGCTATAAAATGACGTCCAAGAAGCGGAAATGAACTTTCCGAGAAGCAGTAAATTCGTTTGTCAAGAAACGAAAGTCCAATGGGCGCTGTTTATGGAGGAAAAGCTCCAAATGAACTTATAAAACGAAGGCGACCGGGTTTATTGCTAGAGGCGTCACCGCGAAGTGATAAACCGGAAGTTATACAAACCTCTCCAACTTCTGTAGAAAAACAACCAGCTCGATGATGAAATAAGCAAATGAAGAAAAACAATAAGGTTAACACTTCCTGCAGTAAGAGATGTATTAGTTCAAAGCCATCTTATCCACAAAAACGGGCGGGAGTTTTGTAGTCTACTTGAGGGTCATGACAGTCCTTATTTCAAACAGCTAAACCGAATAATCATGAAGATTCCTTACTCGTTATTGGAGTCATTCCAAGTTAAATTTGGGACGGTATATTTGCAATGTTATAAATGTATGAACCAAACCAATTGCTGCAAGACGAAGTGCTACGTT
>CM060962.1:8860699-8958199 GCA_030765045.1 Tenodera sinensis
AGATGGCTTACCCGTTGGGGAGTTGCACACAAGGCCTCTCTAATCTCTCGCGGTGGTGACACTCACTGAACGTCACAACTATCGTCGCCACCTCACTCGGAAGGGGCACTTCATGTAGCGTTAAGAACGAATCGCTCGTTTGTATGGCCACCCGTGATATTGATGTTTCTTGACTCTCGAAAGTTGGCCCAGCTCATCCTGAATCGGAGTAAGTAGATAACTCTTCGTGCGTTAAAAGAGTTGCAGAACGCACCGGGGTAAGTGGCGGCAGTGGCGTGAGCGGGCTTCCTTTTGCCTCTTAGCGAAGACGAGAGATGAGAGGTAGTTGCCATAAAAAAAATGATTTTGTTGTTTAACGACGCTGTCAATTGCCAGGATCACATCAGCGTCGCCGGTGTGCCGGAATTTTGTCCCGCAGGAGTTATTTTACATGCCAGTAAATCTACTGACATGGAGCTGTCGTTTTTAAGCACACTTAAAAACCATTGGCCTCGTCCGGGTTTGAACCCGCGATCAGTAGGCCAGCGTCTAACCAACTGAGCCACCCAGGCCGACGGTAGTTGCCAGGTAGAGCTATTGTGCGTAGACCGTCATAATAGACAAGAACAGTATAAGCAACCGAAAATAATAACAATATTAGTAATATTAAGGACCATGATAATAACATTAGTAATAAAAAAATAATGACAAGACTGATAATGATAGTAATAAGGAATTTAATAAAAGTTAATAATAATAAATAATAAAAATAGTAAAATAGTAGTATAGTAATAAAACAATAACATTAATAAGAAACGAGTAAATGCAAGTGAAACATTACGTGCCCTAATGTTTGCCTGTACTTTGTTACGGCACCTTACAACCTGTAATCCGTCATATTAGATGATATACAGGGTGAGTTTATTGCCTGGAAAGTAAAGACCCTGTGAGTAAAGTGCGAAAGATTATAAGAATATTTTGGTTTGATTATAGTCCATTGTCATGGTCTACCCACCTTTCATCTCTGGTCTTCGCTAAGAGCCTCACGCCACTGCCGTCACTTACCCCGGTGCATTCTACAACTCTTTTAACGCACGAACGGCTATCTACTTACCCCGATTACGGATGAGCTGGGCCACCTGGTATAAACGGGCCGGACGGATAGACAGTGTTGCGAGAGTTTAAGTAGGGCTGTGGAGACAGTCAAACGTCGGAGGCATTTTGTTTGTGTGTCAGTCTCGATAGAAGAGAACAGCTGTGAGGCGTGAGGTAACTAAGAATTTTAAATTGTGTTAGCAATAAACCAGGCAACTGTATTTTCTGATTCAGTTTTAGAAGAAATTAAGTGACACTAAAAGCAACTGAACTTGTCATTTCTCACAATACGTTACCAAAACTTTTGTTGTTTGCCGAGGAGCCTTGATACACTATGATATATTATTTCTTATGCCATCAGTAAACTACAACAATGAAAGCCGTGATTCCACACAGAGCCAAAAGTGAAAAATGTATTAAAGGACGTACATATATTACATTAACTTACATAATGTAGTATGTAATTTCCGCCAAATTTAGTAAATAAAGACAGAAAGCATTTAATCCAGAGACTGTAGCGTTGCACCTAACCCCTTGTAAGTATACAATGATCCCAATAAAAAAAGAAGAAGAAAGAAAGAGAAAGAAAGACAGGAAGGGAGGAAATGAGGAGGGGAGGAGGGAGAAGGGGAGTAACGGAGCAAGGGAGTAGGGGAGGAAGGAAGGAAGGGAGGAAGGGAGGAAGGAAGGAAGGGAGGAAGGGAGGAAGGGAGGATGGGAGGAATGGAGGGAGGGAGGAAGGAAGGGAGGAAGGGAGGATGGGAGGAAGGGTGGGAGGGAGGAAGGAAGGGAGGAAGGGAGGGAGGGAGGATGGGAGGAAGGCAGCAAGGGAGGGAGGGAGGAAGGAAGGGAGGATGGGAGGATGGGAGGAAGGGAGGGAGGGAGGAAGGAAGGTAGTGAAGGAGGGAGGGAGGAAGGGAGGGATGGAGGAAGGGAGGAAGGGAGGGAGGATGGGAGGAAGGCAGGAAGGGAGGGAGGGAGGAAGGAAGGGAGGATGGGAGGATGGGAGGAAGGGAGGAAGGGAGGAAGGGAGGGAGGAAGGGAGGAAGGGAGGATGGGAGGAAGGGAGGGAGGAAGGAAGGGAGGAAGGGAGGGAGGGAGGAACGGAGGAAGGGTGGAAGGGAGGAAGGGAGGGAGGGAGGAAGGGAGGAATGGAGGAAGGGAGGAAGGGAGTGAGGTAGGCAGGGAGGAAGGGATGAAGGGAGGCAGGAAGGGAGGAAGGGAGTGAGGGAGGAAGGGAGTGAGGGAGGAAGGGAGGAAGGGAGGATGGGAGGAAGGGAGTGAGGGAGGAAGTGAGGAAGGGAGTGAGGGAGGAAGGGAGGAAGGAAGCAAGGTAGTGATGGAGGGAGGAAGGGAGGAAGGGAGGGAGGGAAGAAGTGAGGAAGGGAGGATGGGAGGAAGGGAGGGAGGAAGGAAGGGAGGAAGGAAGGGAGGAAGGGAGGAAGGGAGCGAGGAAGGAAGGGAGGAAGGGAGAAAGGAAGGTAGTGATGGAGGAAGGGAGGGAAGAAGGAAGGGAGGAAGGGAGGGAGGAAGGAAGGGAGGAAGGGAGGAAGGGAGAAAGGAAGGTAGTGATGGAGGAAGGGAGGGAGGAAGGAAGGAAGGAATTATCTATAACCATCACCAAAAAGATTAATTGCAGCTCAATATTGCACAAAATGTAAGGGATTTCCTTTATGTGTACACTTTAGTGGACTTAAAAGGCAGACCCATTTCTCAGTGTCTGTAGCAATTTGCAATTTCTTCAGCCAAAATGCACAGATAACTGAAACCAGACACCAGAAAATATGAATTCCAAAACCAATTGCCTTCAAGTCACATTCTGCTGGGAAAAAGTGATACAAAGAACTGAGAGAATAGCACTGCAACTTCCCTTATGTGTAATGTTTATCGGCGGTGAACTTTCTTATGCCATTAACAACATTTACACAGAAAAGTCTTGACAGATTGCCATGAGTCTTTCTAAAACAACACAATAATGAACTATAAATCAGTTAAATGCCCGAAAGCAATTATTATTATTATTATTATTATTATTATTATTATTATTATTATTATTATTATTATTATTATTATTATTATTATTATTATTATTATTATTATTATTATTATTATTATTATTATTATTATTATTATTATTATTACTACTACTACTAATACTACTGCTACTACTACTACTACTACTTCTACTACTACTACTACTACTACTACTACTACTACTACTACTACTACTACTACTACTACTACTACTACTACTACTACTACTACTACTACTATTACTATTCTTTGCATTAGGAATGACATTCTGATTTCAATATACCCCGATGAATGCTTCAATTTGTATTTTTTGCTGGTATGAATGTGATTTTCATTAAATTTTTTATTACACAACGTTGGATATTCCGTTGTTTGTGGCCAATTTATTTGTTACAAGACAAGAATGTGCTTCTTGTCTCAAACTAAAACAAAAAGTCTTGTGTTGCACTCACTTGGCTTTTTCTACCCTTGTACTCACCATTCGTACAAACTCTTGTTCCTATTGCTTCATGTTAGAAGAGATAGGCATTTGCAGAGCTTATCTTATCTTGTTCCTTATAGGTACAAGGGGAATGTGGGAATTCAGTAGACTTTGAGCGATAGTCAAATCTTTTAAAGTTTTCAAATTCCGTTCTCTTTGCATGGCTAATATATAATATAAAAAAATGAACAACGATGTTGCATTTGACGATGGTTTCTTTTTAAAAACACATACAAACAACAGGTAATATCTCCGAAATTGTTTACTCTACAAAATATATGCATATTTGAACATAATTTTGTGTTTTAGCAAGATCTATATTTTTGTATGGTAAGACCTGTTATGCAAAAGTCATCCAGAGTAAACAGAACTACATAGGCTATAGACAGAGAATTCAAAATATATATTACCTTTGACTTAAAAATTATCTCAAACATATGGCATTTTAATCAAAATCGTTAGGACTATTTTTCAGAAAGTCAAAATTTTCGAAAAATTTTCCATGTAAAGGGTAGTTTAGCTTGCAGGAATATTCTCCAAAATTCTCGTGTCGCATCCTTGAAAGACACACACACACACACACACACACACACACACACACGGGCGCGGGCGTGCGGAGCTTTATCTAAAAGCCTTGTTTTTTATTCAGGGGGCGTCAAAACATATTTGCGGTGAAATCTCGACATCGAAGTTTTGGGTGGAATACTATACTATACATAGTAGAGAAAGTAAACATATCTCATGATGATGTGGTGTTTAATTTGTTTCTCTGAATGCGCTTCTTGTGTCACTTTTGCTATAAGTATGTTATTACTCACTTATTATGTAATAACTTCATTTCTATTATGAAATTGCCATACTACATGCTTCCACTTCATTCAGTGTTTGGTTTAAGTTGCCTGTACTGTTTGCTGGACTGTTTATCACGTCCTAGCCACACTGTTGCAAGAACAAAAGTTTCCATTGATCCTAATCTCGGCTGAAGGACTATAACTAAAGTTAGATCAATCATTAGTCATGAACTGAAAGCACTGATATTTAATCATCGGTTATAATTAATCAATCATTGCTGTGAACCTGTACAACACTTCTTGCAGAGAATAACCTATATTCCATGTAGGAAAATAATTGTGAACATGCAAATCTCTGATTTAAGTTACAGTTGTAAGCTTCTGGCGTTACAACTGCAACTGCATACCGCAGCATTTGTTGCATAAAGTCCAACATGTCCACACTTGGGTACATGTACGTGTCCACAAGAACGGAATCGAACAAGTTTCATTTAACTCCTGGCCTGAGACACGGAGATTAGCTTAGTCCTCTTACACAAACGTTCTAATCTGGCTTGCAATTGCTCTGTTTCCTTCCAGTTGAAGAAAGTGAAAGCTGTTTACAACTCCATAGGCTTTTGTGGCGCTAAATAACGTGTAATCCAGCAACAACGAGGAGAAGTAGCACTCAAGCTCTCACAGACGTCACACAGTGTGCCCTTTTCCAATTAAAACATCACATTTTACTTTCTGTACTACGTATAATACAGCAAGTATTGTATTCCGCATAAAATTCGATGTGGAGATATAACAGAAATATATGTTTTGAGGTACCCTGAATACGAGAAAAGTACGTTTAGAAAAAGGTCCCTGTGTGTGTCTATGTGTCTGTGTGTCTGTCTGTGGACAGTATAACAACGAAAAGTCGGCTAAAAGCTAAAGTTGGTATTTAAATTTAATGTCTTTCTTAAAAATGGCCCAAACTCTTTTAATTAAAATGACATATGTTTGGGATATTTAATGACAGATGAAATGTACATTTTGAATTTTATGGCCACAGCATATGTAGTTATGCTTACTCTGGATGACTTATGAATAACTCATAAATCGTAAGAGATCTTGCTAAAACACAATTTATGTCCAAATAATGGTTTTTGTACAGTGAACCATTTCGGAGACATTACTTGTTATTTGTGTGAATTTTGGAAAACGTAACTTTCATCTAATGGAACACCGTTATTCATTTTTACTTTCTCTACTACGTATAGCAAAGTGGAGGAAGTATTGTAATTGTAAAAATTCTATGTAGAGATTTCACCGGAAAAATGTTTTGAGGCCCTCTGAATAAAAAAATGTAAAAGAAAGGTCCGTGTGTGTGTGTGTGTGTGTGTGTGTGTGTGTGTGTGTGTGTGTGTGTGTGTGTGTGTGTGTGTGTCTGTCTGTCTGTCTGTCTGTGTGTCATTTAGTCTGTAGACAGCACAGCTCATAAAGTCGGGTAAAAGACCAAAGTTGATATTTAAGTTTAATGTACATATTTCAAGGATGCGACACAAAGATTTTGAAGAACATTCTTCCAGTCTAAACTACCGTTTACATAGAAAGTTTTTCTAAAATTTTGATTTCCTTGAAAATGGCTCTAACGATTTTGATGAAAATGCCATATGTTTGAGATATGTTTATGATAAATGAAATGTACTTCTTGAATTTTCTGTCTATAGCCCTGTAGTCGTATTACTCTAGGTGACTCTTGCATAACTGGTAAACCATAAGAGATAGACCAAATCTTACTACAGAAAACATGTATATGTTACTAAAACACAATTTATGCCCAAATAAATTTTTTTGAAAAGTGAACCATTTCGGAGATATTCCTTGTTATTTGTGTGAATTTTGGAAAACTTAAACTTTCATCTAATGGAACACCGATTTTCATTTTTATATGCAAAGAGAACGACATTTGAAAGCTTTAAAATATATGACTATCGCTCAAAGCTTACTGAATTCCTATATTCCCCTTGTACCTACAAGAAAATACGCAATAAGATAGTTACTGCAAATATTTATCTCAACTAACAAGAGGAAGATAGAGAAATAAGAGATTATAAGAATGGTTCGTACAAGACTAGAGAAAGTCATGTGAGTGCAACACATCAGATTCTTAAGTTAGCTATTTTATTGCAGACACCCTAAAGCATCTTGTGGCGGTTTTCGTAAGGCATGTGGTTTATATGTTACAGAATTTGTTAGTGGCTCAGAAGCTCTGCAAAACTGCAATAGCGAACAACTGTTTGTCTCAGGGAGTGTTCTAGCTATGGAAGTTGAATCTAAAGGTATACACCTTAAATGAATCCTAGCTTTACGCACACATTAGGGCAAAATTTACGCCTGTGCTGTTCTGAGTATTACTCCGTGTTTTGCTTTTAAGTTTCTAGTTTTCCTTATTCAAAGAGAGTTTAGAAAAACTTTATAAAATGCTATCTCTGGAATTTGTTTGTATTATTTCTACTTGTCTCAAGAACATACATGCAAGAGGTTTAGCTGCTACATTTGCTCCACTTTACACAAGATTTTGGCTAGTGGGCCCTTACATTTGAACAGAAGAATTGTAGGTATTCTATCACGCAAAGCTTCTGATAGATTTTCGGCACGTATTTCTTTAGAACGTGATTAAAAAGGATATCCTCTTTGTTCTTACTGTAGGTATTTGCAACAGAAGTTAAAAACTTCTCAACAAAAAATCATGCGCCGCGCAACTGAAATAATGAATAACTTAAATTGGAACAAATTGATTTTTTTTTTTTTTTTGGAAAAGCACACAGTGTGCGTTATCAAGGTTCCCAATTATAATATACACGTTAAATATACACGTATGTTCCCGTACTTATAACGGCACTGTAAACAGAATGGTTTAACACTATTTACAAAATGAATGTAACTGAAGCAAGAGCAGTGATAAGGTAATTCACAAGATGGAAACCCCAGCAAAAATACAAAGGCAGCTTAGATGTTACGTTAAGGTAACCCATCTGTGAAATTTGAAAAATTGCAATTTTTCGTCCAATTCTTCTCAAACTTTGGGGATAGGCTTGTTGCTCAGAGTTAAAACAATATTACGAGTTTGAACTTTATATCTTGAATAGTTTTTTTTAAAATTTTTGTAAGCTTATGTGAAAAATGCTCCTCGGTGCATACTTTTCAACAAAGAACATTCCAACTTCTACAGCTAATCAATGACATATAGTGCCACAACACTTGGCTCGTGTTTTTTAATAATTTATTTTGTTTGGGAGAAAAAAAATTTGAAAATTGCATAATCCAATTTCTGAGAATTTTACCAATTTTACACATTCCTTTTTTAAATAAAAACTTTAGTATTAAGGCACAGCAAAAATTTAGAGCATTTTAATTCTTATACTTTGAACAATGTGTGTATCAAGTTTCAAGGACGTATCTGCAAAACTATGCACCAAGGAGCATTTTGTACATAATCATGTGTCAGGAAATCCTAAGCGGAGAAAAATGGAGTTAAAGTTTAGCAACTATATAATACAAATGTACTTGATTAAAACTGGCCTGCACCATGTGGGACCCTCAGAGGTCCTTTTAGCTGTTTTTTGAAACTTCAGTCGCTTCCTAGCAGTTCTGTAGCCCCTTTTTGAATGCCTAGCACTATCCTTCAGACAACACTTATCCCTAATTTTACTTAATTTCTCCCCAATTTCATTGAAATTTCTACCCTCAACCTCATACTTTACATGCTTAAATCCCTCGGTGAAGTCATTTAAAGGGCGCAGATGAGTAAACAAAAGCATGAAAATGAAAGCCAAAGGTTTAAACTTATTTATGGTATAAAAAGCCAAAAATGAAAAATTTTGTCATTTTTGCCCATTTTTCACAGATGGGTTCCTTAAAACGTTCAAGTTGTCTTTACATTCAAGTAAACGAGGGCTTCTAAAACAAACAGCTATTTACAGATGAAGTAACTTTTCACGTAGTTTTCACGTGAATGAATGTATACAAAAGCAATATTTTGCCAAAAATAATAAAATAAAACTAAATTAATGAATGAATAGGTAAATAAGTATTCACACAATTGTATAATTTTTGGATGTACAACGCTTGAACAGGAAAATGTGTGTCGGGTCCGTTATTTTACTTTTACAATTGTTTTGCATTATGAAAGGTATTTAATTGATCAGTTTTAACAAAGTGTTAGGTTGGATGTTGAACCCAGAGGAACAATGGTTCACCTCCATGGTCCCAAACACGTAGAATCCTGATGGGTTTACCAACAGGTCTTTAGGGGCAGACTGAGGACATCTGCTGACTGGCGTGGCTGCTCAGATAGTAGTCACATTTCAACAATTGCGATCAGCAGATATACCTACCTACACTTAAAGGCATTTACTACAAATTCAATAAAAACGCTACGTAATAATCCTAAAGCGTATTTAACGACACTGGCAAATGTCAAAGATATATCAAATCTGTGGGAAAGTTGTTCCATTGTAATATCTCTATATGCCAGTAAATCCTCTCACATCTTAAAGTGAACATGCATTACATCAACGGGGAAGCATGGGCAGAAAGAAACAATAAAAGTAAAGGTTATGGAGAGATTAGAGCAATGGCGGAGGACATCGAAAAAGTAAGAAATTCTGAGTAGCTTTAATACTAAAACGTTATTGTAATAGATCATATATTCTTAAAACTGGAATGGGGGAGAGATAAATACATCGAAGTATGGAATAAAGAGGCCAGAATGGGGGGTGTATGGGCTAGGACGGGGTAATGAACATAAGTGGCACGATAGGGATAAAAGGAGGGGGGGGGGGCAGATGCACAAAATGCTGTAGGTTACATTACAATTGGCACTATGTTTTGGATGGTAATGGTTCGGCTAAAGGAAGAGAGAAACTCTTAAGGTGGAATGACTTAAAAGTTAGGACAATTGTTAATTCAAAATTAGACGAATACATTGAGAAAGCAGGGAAATATTTAGGAAAAATCTGATGTGTTGCACTCACATGACTTTCTCTACTCTTGTACTAACCATTCTCACGAACCCTTATTCCTATATGTTCTTCCTATTACTTAAGATAAACATTTGTACAACTTATCTTATTGTTTATTTCCTTGTAGGGTTCAAGGAGAATGTTAGAATACAGTAGGCTTTGAGCGATAGTCAAATCTTTTAAAGCTTTGAGATCCTGTTGTCTTTGCATGCTTATTCTATAAGAAATGAACAGCGATGTTCCATTTCACGATAGTTGTTTTTCGAAACGATACCAAGGAATATCTCCGAAATGCTTCACTCTACAAAAAAGTGTATTCAGACATAAATTGTGTGTTTTAGCGAGATCTACATTTCTGTACAGTAAGATTTTGTCTATCTCTTACAATTTAAGAGTTATTCAAAAGTCATCCAGAGTAAACAGGACTGCATGGGTTATGGCCAAAAAATTCAAAATAAACACTATATTTGTCATTCAATTATCTTAAACATATGGAATTTTAATGAAAATCATTAGAACCATTTTCAAGAAAATCAAAAATTTCGAAAAATTTTTTATTAAACTTAGATACTAACTTTGGTTTTGAACCGACTTTTCGTTTTTGAGTTATACTGTCCACAGACGGACACACACACACACACGTGCGCGCGCGCACGCGCGCGGACCTTTTTCTAAAAATGCTTTTTCTGGATTCAGGGTTCTCAAAACATATTTCCGGTGCAATCTCGACATCGAAATTTTGGGTGGAATACAATACTTCCTCTACGTACCGGTAGAGAAAATAAAAATGAGGTTGAAATAGTTAAAAGAACTGTGAGGAAATAGGGAAATTAGAAAAGGTTAATGAGAGCTAAAAGTAATTAGTGGTCTTAGCAAACCTCCCCAAAACAAAATGCTAAATGCAAGAGTAAGTAACATATAAGCAACTACAAGAGGTAGGAATATATTAAAGTACATTTGTTCATTGCTTTCTCTTGGTTGTTTTTAGCCATTTTATTCTTGTTTTTAGTGGATTAAATTATATTGTTTATTATTCATTCATTCATCCTCTCACATGAGACTATATTCGGGTAAACATTTTTGTATACCCCCAGCGCCCGATATAACCCTATCTTAAATATGTGTGTGTGCGTGTGTGTGTGTGTCTGTGTGTGTGTGGTGTGTGTGTGTGTGGTGTGTGTGTGGTGTGTGTGGTGTGTGTGGTGTGTGTGGTGTGTGTGTGTGGTGTGTGTGTGGTGTGTGTGGTGTGTGTGTGCTGTGTGTGTGGTGTGTGTGTGTGTGGTGTGTGTGTGTGGTGTGTGTGGTGTGTGTGTGTGGTGTGTGTGGTGTGTGTAGTGTGTGGTGTGTGTGTGGTGTGTGTGTGGTGTGTGTGTGTGGTGTGTGTGTGTGGTGTGTGTGGTGTGTGTGTGGGGTGTGTGTGTGGTGTGTGTGTGTGTGTCTGGTGTGTGTGGTATGTGTGGTGTGTGTGTGTGTGGTGTGTGTGTGGTGTGTGTGGTGTGTGTGGTGTGTGTGTGTGGTGTGTGTGTGTGGTGTGTGTGTGGTGTGTGTGTGGTGTGTGTATGTGTGGTGTGTGTGTGTGTGTGTGGTGTGTGTGTGTGTCTGTGTGTGCGTGTGTGTGTGTGTGTGTGTGTGTGTGGTGTGTGTGGTGTGTGTGTGTGGTGTGTGTGTGGTGTGTGTGTGGTGTGTGTGTGTGTGTGGTGTGTGTGTGGTGTGTGTGTGTGGTGTGTGTGTGGTGTGTGGTGTTGTGGTGTGTGTGTGCTGTGTGTGTGTGGTGTGTGGTGTGTGTGTGGTGTGTGTGGTGTGTGTGTGGTGTGTGTGGTGTGTGTGTGGTGTGTGTGGTGTGTGTGTGGTGTGTGTGGTGTGTGTGGTGTGTGTGTGGTGTGTGTGTGGTGTGTGTGTGTGGTGTGTGTGGTGTGTGTGTGGTGTGTGTGTGTGGTGTGTGTGTGGTGTGTGTGTGGTGTGTGTGTGGTGTGTGTGGTGTGTGTGTGTGGTGTGTGTGTGGTGTGTGTGTGGTGTGTGTGTGTAGTGTGTGTGTGTGTGTGTGTGTGCAGAACGTATGCACACTAAACTATAAATTGCCAAATAGTTTTTATTGTACCCAGTGAAAATAAACACATGAAAGTAACGATGTGAACTTTGTTCCGTAGGTAGATACTTGTAGGTACAAGAAGCATGTTGTGTCAGATTCTTCACTGACATGATGCTGATCACAGTCAATGTGGTATTATTGCAGGTTACAACCGAGAATATAATGAACTTTGCTCTGCATGTATTTTGCCATACTCTTGATTCCCATGATGCTGATCAAGTGCGGTCAGTGTAATACTGTTACAGGATAGATCAGCTTGAAAACGCGTTTTTATAAAGGTAATAAGGAACAGTGTTTATTAGGAAAAGTGTAACCGTTGCTCTGCTGCAGTGATTTGGAAACTCTGCCTTCCAGAAACGTGCTTTTGAAATAAATGAAGGTATGAAACCTCTGTATAATTATGCCCCGGAAAATGCTATCCTTAATTGCAGCTGATTATTGGCTAATCAGTCTTTGATACCGACGATCACATTGCTACCGGACTCTGTATTTTTCATTTACTGAACCGTATCGAGTACCTCGAACACTTTCAATATATTGTAGCAAAGCGACAAAAATTAGCCTGATTACTTTTGTGTTTCTTTATTGACTTCTAAAATTTTAGCACAAATACACAGTTTTCTTGTGGTCGTTAACACGATCTACAGTCTTTCAGGCTACCACAACTCACAGATGTTCTTACCGTGTACTTCTACGCATTCTCTGTCTCTCATACACTGAACTGTGGCCTTACAATCACTCGATACTCGCTGGCCTTCTTTCGACGCACGACGGTGAACGCACAGCTGGCTCACACTCACTGACGCACTGACCGACTGAGGACCGTAGCTGTGGTTCTAAAACTAAGCACACTCTCTTGCTGTCTCTTGTTCTTATTTATGGGAATGATGCCACACCGAACTTTCTCGACTGACACTAGCAGGAAGGTGGAAGAAAATGTGTTCAAGATATACAATATAATCGTAAAATGGCATTCCTCGGGAAAAGTGGCAAAACTGTTGTTCAGTGTATCCTTGAAAGAAGCATTCCTTCCGTATTATGGTGTTCATGGAGATATAGAACACGTTCAGTGACTCCTGGAAGAAGAGCATCATGAGCCTGAGAAGCTGATGGTAGACATCATACCAGCCAACGTAGCCTCTCGATGGATAGTTCTTCCGGATGATACGTGAACTATCTCGTACTGTTGAATTTGATCACAGGATGTTAGGTTGCAGCAGCAGCAGCAGCAGCGGGACAGACAATGTCTCCAAACTACGATTCTTGGCATATCAACAGTTCCTCTCTGCGGGCTACCAGCGTGCACGCCCATACGGATGGGCACTGGCGAAACACACTGAGCATTTTCACAACACGGACTATTGTTTCAGACACTGTGAAAAATGGGAAAGAACAGTTGTTATCAAATGTGCTTGGTGTACAGAAAAGCTATGTTTCACGCACTTTTTAATGACTGTCATTATTGCAGTACATTTTCTGAAGACTAACAATGTACCCTACCATAAATTATGGTCAGAAATTATTATTCTTATCATCATCGTCGTCATCATCATCATCATCATCATCATCATCATCATCACTATTACTATTGTTATTATTATTATTATTATTATTATTATTATTATTATTATTATTATTATTATTATTATTATTATTATTATTATTATTATTATTATTATTATTATTATTATTATTATTATTATTATTATTATTATTATTATTATTATTATTATTATTATTATTATTATTATTATTATTATTATTATTATTATTATTATTATTATTATTATTATTATTATTATTATTATTATTATTATTATTATTGTTATTATTATTATTATTATTATTATTATTATTATTATTGTTATTATTATTATGATTATTATTATGATTATGATTATTATTATTATTATTATTATTATTATTATTATTATTATTATTATTATTATTATTATTATTATTATTATTATTATTATTATTATTATTATTATTATTATTATTATTATTATTATTATTATTATTATTATTATTATTATTATTATTAACATTCAGGAAGAAAACATGCGTTCAAATGCCCAAAATATGCAGAAGCACTAATTTTTAAATGGTGAACTCCTTCAAACAGAATGATTACAATTTTTTCTGCCCTTTTAGAACGTTTGCTTTTAAGCCAAATACACCAACGGTTTCAATTGCTCCAGGCATACCAGTACCGGAGTGAACCTAGCTATTCCTGGGTATTGCACGTATTTGGTAACGTGTTATTGGAAAATATAAGCTAATATTACGATAACGTACTCTGTGTATCAATATGTTTCGTAATAACTGTACTAGACAGCCTTTGTAAACACGTGCATGGCGCTGGTGATAAAGAAGCACACAGCGACTTTTCGAACTCCGAATCGAAGAGGGAAGAGGCGAAGGAGGTAGTTGCCTTGCTCAGACAGACGCCAGGTCCCTGAAGGCCAATAGCGGTGCCAGTGAAGTGACTAATTAACCTATGGGCCAATGTGCCTCCGGGGATACACACACGTAAAGCCGGATTTAATGCACTTCCCGGAGCCTGCTTAAGTTGGATTTTTGTTTGAGCCGGAGGGAGCTATAGCTGAGCATAAATAAGAAGCGCAGGAAGTGGTCTAAATGAGTCCTTAAGCGCTTGCCCTATTACCTTAAATACTGCATCCTGCTTGATTCTTTTATGTATCGGGCTATTATGCTTCATTTGGCACCATCTAATCCGCTTCCTTCAGTATCAAGGGAATCGTAATGTGCTTCAGGTTGTTCGTGCTGCCTTTATAAAGTAAATGCTGCAAAATATGGATAACCATAAAATATATGAACCCAACAGCCCTAGATTGGTGCTCAACGGTATTTTCATGAAGAAGTTCCGCGTTAAGGAGCTCGTCTAAAGGTGCATGGTCAAATTATATAATCCGGTTTATTTAAATACAGGAAGACAATTCTATAGATTATGAACAAAAAGTTATTATTTCAATTTGACATATTTTGTCTAGGATAATTGGTTCAATGCACAATTATGCATGTGGTACCCACTGTAAATGCTGAAAACCAAGCTTAGTGCCATCAGAATGTGAAAAATGACCAACCAATTTATACATTTCCTCAGCACTTTGGTCGACAACAAGATTAGTAAATGAACAGTTACTAATAAGTCACTTTTCTGGCTAACACGGGGCCCATATACACTAAAGTATTACATCTATTTGATTCCGTGATGCTGAGACTGGGAAAACTTAAAGGTGCAACAAGAAGTGCTTTGAGAACTGCTAATGCTTGAAGAAAACGTTATTTTACTAGAGTGTACATGTGCAAGAGCTCTACATTTATTCGTGGAGTAATTTCTGTCTGTCTGTTATGATTTACCAATAATACAAAAGCTTACAACCGTCATTCAGAATGAATATACTTTCTAGGGCAAAGATAGTTCAACCTATATGTTTTATTAAACATGCTAATAGTTTAAGCAGATACTGCTATAGTCAGAAAGCAATGTCTACTGTCTTTTTATCTTTTAAAGTTGAACAAAATTAAATGGAAAATACATAGCATATTAGCCATAACATTCGGGCTTAGTTTGTCATATTAGCCATAACATCCAGGCTTAGTTTGTCATTTTTTTCAATGCCATTTCAGACCCACTGTTTTGTTTCATCTGGAAACAAGGCCATGTATTCCACTGCGGTAAATATAAGTATTTGTTTCCTAGCCATAGCTGCACAGATGTTTTCATGCTCTTCTCATCTTCAAAGGCAATCCCACTATGAGCTTCCTCTAGAGTTGTAATATATGGAAATCTAATGAAGATAGATCAAAGCTGCATCAGTGGAGCGATGCAAACACTCGTGGGTGTGTGTGGTCTTAAATTGTGGTGAAAAGGAAGATCATCTGCCATAGCTTCTGATGGGTGAAGGTGTACTTGAGGATGCTCATGTGCTAGACAGAAGTTGCCGTGTACTACCGAGCCAAAATCCATCCAGAGTGACACCCTCCTCATCCCAAAACCTGTCCCTGCCGACTGCGCAGTTTTGAGTTTTCTGTCCCTCGGCGAGGATGCTTGATGCCATACCATTTACTAGCTCATCGATTCAGGTTAACAAAATGAAACCAAGTCTAATCTCCAGCCACAATGTTTGCCAAGAATGCTTCTCCCTCCACAGTGAAGCGCTGCAAGAAATTGGAGGCTGTTTTTCTTGTCTCTTTATTGTGACTGGTTAACATTCTCGGTAGCCATCGTGCACAAACTTTTGAGTGCGCCAATTTCCCAATAATCTCCATCACAGTAAACTTACCAATTGCAAGAATGAAAGAAAAATTGATGTGTTGTTACCTGAGTGATCTCGTCAACTTGCTGAATGTTGCTAGGAGTCACTGCACTAGGAGTTGCTGAACTGGCACTCCTCTTTTGCTCTTCAGCTTCTCTGCACTGACGAATCCATCCTCTAACATTCTGATCTACCGTTGCGTCGCCATAAACACTTCAGACATTCAAGAATTCTGTCACGGAACGCTGCCTTACCGTTACATCGAGGTCAGCCATTTTATAACGGAATTCAGTGCTGCCACCTACTAACTTGGGAAGCTGTCATTGCAGTGGATTGAAGAAGAAGGATTGAGACACCGGGACAACTTCGAATTTTGTATAGAGCTAATTTATTTAAGGATACAAAGAAATAGGGGCATTACTTTGTAATTAACCCTCATAGATGTTTAAATAAAAACGTGACTGCTCCTTTAAGGGACACTGGGACTGAAATTATGGTCAAGATTGTCAAAAAGTCGAAAATTGGTTTTTTTTTTGTTTTGTTTTTGTTTTTTTTTTTTTGTTTTTTTTTTTGTTTTTTTTTAAACCTTAAAATGTTCCTGGAACTCCTGTGCATTTGGATCAGCTAACATGTTTCATATCCCCCACTCCATGTGGTCATTACGGCCCAGTGCTCTTCCCTTAACGTACACAGGATGCTCCTATATAAAAGCCTGTTCTTCTCAAAACTACATTTCTGCATATTCCAAAAGAAGGTCGCGCCTGAGTTTTGCTTCAAATTCAATGAAAATTTTCAAAAGTATTCATAAACAGTAGCTAAACAAAAGTAGGTATGATTCAACATTGATGTTATCATTAACATGAATTCCACAAACATTCTTTTTGTATAAAAAAATCAATAATTTTTAAGATTAAATTTTCTGTGTTATTAAAAAAATATATACAGCATAATCAACAAACCATGTTTTAGAGTATCAGTTCTGGCAATATAAAACAATTTTGAAAAGTCAATAGATGCGAGTCACATTTTGAAAATGTGCCTATTAAATTCATAAAATAATTATATATTATAAACAAATTATCCAATTTTAATGAAATTTGGTGTACATTCTATTCTCATATAAATACACACAGTAAAAATTTCATAAAAATCTACCAAGAAATGTGGACCTATTATTATTATTATTATTATTATTATTATTATTATTATTATTATTATTATTATTATTATTATTATTATTATTATTATTATTATTATTATTATTATTATTATTATTATTATTATTATTATTATTATTATTATTATTATTATTATTATTATTATTATTATTATTATTATTATTATTATTATTACTATTACTATTACTGTTACTATTACTATTACTATTACTATTACTATTACTATTACTATTCCTATTACTATTTCTATTGCTACTGCTACTGTTACTGCTACTGTTACTGTTACTGTTACTGTTACGGTTATTATTATTATTATTATTATTATTATTATTATTATTATTATTATTATTATTATTATTATTATTATTATTATTATTATTATTATTATTATTATTATTATTATTATTATTATTATTATTATTATTATTATTATTATTATTATTATTATTATTATTATTATTATTATTATTATTATTATTATTATTATTATTATTATTATCATTATCATTATCATCATTATCGTTATCATCATCATCATCATTATTATTATTATTATTATTATTATTATTATTATTATTATTATTATTATTATTATCATCATCATCATCATCATCATCACTAACGCTATCGCTATCGCTGTCGCTGATGACTTAGAAGTTGAGCGCCCTTAAACCAAATCAAATTGCTGTTGCTGTTTATGTTGCAGTTGCTGTTGCTGTTGATATTGCTATTGCTATTGCTATTGTTATTGTTATTGTTATTGTTATTATTATTATTATTATTACTAGTACTACTACTACTACTACTACTACTACTACTACTACTACTACTACTACTACTACTACTACTACTACTACTACTACTACTACTACTACTACTATTACTACTACTACTGCTACTACTGCTACGAGATACGCTCCATGTGCCCTTTCCTTCAGATCACCAGCTGAGGAGTCGAACACGTGACATCTGGATTCCCTTGCAGTTACAGCATTCGCGTAAGGTTCTAGTTACTTGGCAATATGCTTATCGTGTTTACGCTGGATGAACGCGCGGCTAATCTGTTTACGGTTCGGACTGGCCGGCGCTGACCTGCCGGCAGCGTAATCTCAACATTTTACAAAGCTCTTAATTTGTATACACGGGTATTCTGATAAATGCACTTACCAGAAACATAAAAATGGGTAGTTTTTCTTTTAAAAATGCCTGTTTTGCAGCATTTTAACGAATGGAATGCATTTGCACAAGTAAAATATTGTGGCGGTAGCCGCGCAGGAATGGAGGCTCAAGGTCAGCCAGCTCACACCACTACGTTGCTATACCACACACGACAACAGCGGCTAAAAACACGCAGTTGCTAGAGAACAATATAACTGAGCCGGCACGACCAGTTTTACTTTGGCCAGTCAGTTGTTTTTAAGTAGTGAATTGTCAGATCTGCCTGTGAACAGTTGAGTGGTGTTTGTGCCTAGGCTGCCAAGAGAACAGAACAGCTGTGAGTTGTACGGTGTACACGACTTGTGAATTCCGACTCAGTTTTGGAGGAAATAAAGTGACATAAAAGGTAACTGCACTTTTAATTTGTCCCAACTTCACGCAAGCTAACACTCGAAACAGGGCAGAACATAACTGTTCTATGCAATGTAGTCCTTTGGGGATAAATGAGTAACTAAAATAATACTGCATTTTTATTCTCTCTCTGTTTCTGCTAACCCTCCACACGGCACATCATGATTAAATTACTAATTCTCAAATGATACTGCTATTAACTGCATTGGCGCCCATTTAATTCCATAAAAAGCTCTCGTATCTGTTGTATATGTTCATCAAAGTCGGACTTAAACCGGAAATATGAAATTTTCCATTCGATTGAATGCCACAAACTTCGTTTCAAAAAATTTGAAGCTATGTTTTACAGGAATTAAACATTTCAGCAGTTAACATATTATACAATGCATATTAATAATTCCTAAACAAGTCATTGGGCATGTTTGCCTTTGAGTATTACGTTCTTTTGCAAAACGTTGCAAACGTTTGTAAAAACAAGTCCAAAAATCTGATGTGTTGCACTCACATGACTTTCTCTACTCTTGTACTAACCATTCTTAAAACATCTTATTCCTTTATCTTCTTCGTATTAGCTGAGATAAAAGCAGAAATTATCTTATTGCTTATTTCCTTGTAGGTACAAGGGGAATATTGGAATACAGTAGGCTTTGAGCGATCTTTTTTTAAATTAACGTCCTCCAACGTAATGTCATATCGGACGGTGAATGAATGAAACGGGTGAAATGATGCTGAAATGAGCCCGAGGTCCATGGAGCCGACATTCATCTTCTCAGGATAAGGGAAGATCTCGGAAAAAACTTTACCCGGATAACTTACCCTATGCGAGATTCGAACATGCGACCTCTTACTTTGAGCGATGGTCAAATCTTTTAAAGCCTTGATATTCCGTTCTGTTTGCACGCTTAACATGTAAAAAAATGAAAAACGATGTTCCATTTTACCAAAGTTTTAAATTTTCCGAAAATGACAATAATAAGAAATATCTCCGAAATGGTTCACTCTACCAAAAAAAAAAAAAAAAAAAAAAAAAAAAAAAGTTGTTTTGACATAAATTGCGTGTTTTGGCGAGATCTACATTTTTTGTAGAGTAAGATTTTGTCTAGCTCTTACGGTTTATGAGTTATTCAACAGTTATCCAGAGTAAACAGGACTACATGGGCTAGAGCCAGAAAATTCAAAATATACTTTTCATTTGTCATACAAATATGTTAAGCATACGGCATTTTAATCAAAATCGCTAGAGCCATTTTCAAGAAAATAAAAATTTTTGAAAAGTTTCCACGTAAAGGGTAGTTTATGGTGGGGCTATTTTCTTCGAAATCTTCGTGTCGCACCCTTGAAAGACATTAAACTGAAATACTAACTTTGGTTTGTAACCGACTTTTCGTTTTTGAGTTATGCTGTCCACAGACACACACACATTTTGGATTCAGGGGGTCTCAAAACATATATTTCCGGTGAAATCTCGTTATCGAATTTTTGGGTAGAATACAATATGTGCTTCCCCTACTTACCAGTAGAGAAAGTAAAAATGAAGAAGCCCGAAGTTAAGTATGAATTCCATCGGACGAGAATCGCTGAACAGTATTTTGAAATCCCATAAGCCCCTCGTTTTATAATATTTTATGACTATATAATGTCGTCAAGATATCATTCCTTTATAAAATATGTATGTTATCCGTGAATTATATATAATATATGTGGCAATTTTATTTTTAATCTTGTACTCTGCGAACAGGAGAAGCTTCGATTAAGGTTTCTGCTCCAGAGACTTTTGTAGAGAATGATTCTGTGAGTAATCTTGGAGGACTGTCTTGATCTTGATACACTGTCTTGTTTTTTCTGGCCCAAGAAGCATTTGTGGTGCGTTCTAACAAAAGGTGGGGTCCTTAACGATTCCAAATTGTGATGAAGGAGATGAATCACGGTAGGAATAACCCGAGTAAGTTTAAATACCCCACTGTGGCACACCAAACCCCGTTACCTGGCCCTACAACTTGAATCAAAGTTATAAGAAAAGTAAATATAATGAAGTAAGGTACAATAATGAATATATGTACGAGGGTTGTTCAGTAAATAACGCTACATATTTTTCCCTCCAAAAGTATTTATTCCGCTAAATTGAACGTTATATATATGAAAAAATAATGTTTTGTCTGGTCACTGTATCTTTCTGCATAGTCACCTTCAAGTTGCACGGTCTTTCTCCAGCGAGACACGAGGGCATGTATTCCCTGTTTGTACAAATCTTTACTCTGTCTGCAGAGCCAGGTTCTCACTGCGTGAATCATCTCTTCGTCGTCTTCGAAATGTCTTCCACGAATGGCATTCTTCAGTGGCCCAAACAAGCGGAAATGTGAGGGAGCCAAACCGGGACTATAGGGTGCATGGGGTAACACTGTCCAACCCTGTTTGGCTCAAAGTGTGTGCAAGATGGGTTCCTAGGTGTCCTACTGTAGATCACAAATCCCAAAGCAAAGACATTGCATTCTATACCTTGTTTCACTCTTAGATGACAGTATGGAGATAAATGGGACATATCTGTCTCTATCTAGCGCATACAAGTTGCCATTACCCTCGTCCTTTTCTACCCTCGCACTGTTGCCAGGTTCCTAATAGCATGGTATAAATATTCAGTTGTTATAAATTTCAGGTTTGAACATTTTTTTCAATAGAAGTCCGATATGTGCTGTTTCTATACTCATCACGCACTAACTAACAAACTAACTGCTAGAATGCATCTATATTTTGTTCTTAGGTAGAGTAAACTATAGTGCTACTACCTGCCCACTTTGAATTCTCTATGTTTACTCAGTTAAGTGTTACAATTTTTTTAATTAAATGTTTTCGGAAAATTTTATACCTGTGCACTGTAAAAGTTACGCAGTGTGAAACTTTTTTGTTATTGAGTTTACATTAGGGAACCAGCGAGAATAAATGTTGACGAGGGTTGGAGAAAGTTTTTAAAATAACCAAAAGGCTGTAACTTCTTTCTTTCACTGAGTAGGGCAAACAAAAGGTATTCATCTGTTCAGCGTATTCTCGCGCCAGGCCTGACACAGAAGATAGTATAAGGAGCAGCACTAGCATTAGTTCAAAAGAAGTCGGTGTGTAACTGTGTGGAATCTATGAGCTGTTATTGCGTTATTTGTTTAATAGTTTCGTAAATATTTGTAGTTATGGAAGGGGAAGCTAGGAAGAGACGATATATTGGTAAATTAAGAAGTAAAGAACGCCAAATAATTATGAAGGTGTTAGATTATTTTTCAAGTAAAATGCGTGTAAGTAAGGCAGTTAAAGAAACAGCTAAGGCTATCGGGTGTTCAGAAGCAGTAGTGTATAGGATTAAAAAGGAAGTAATGAAAGGACCTCTAAGAACGCCATCGAAAAAGAAAGCAAAAAGGGCGGGAAAAAAAGAGGTGTATAGTGAATAGTGCAATGTGTAGTGCGGCGAATTGTTCATTCTTTACTGTTTGCAAATATTCAACCCACGCTGAATATAATTTTTTCACGGGTCAACAGTGATGACGCCCTACCAAATTTCTCAAGGGCCACTCTTAGTCGGTTCTTACATGATTTGGGGTTGGAATATGAAAGAAGGGGTAACAAGTGCATATTAATAGAAAGAGACGATATCGATATCATCAGATGGCGACATAAATATCTAAAAGACCTTTAGGGACCAGGGGAAATCAATTGTTTATACAGACGAGTCATTTGTAAATTTAGGTCATGCAGTAACAAAGGCATGCAGGGATACCAAAGTTAAAAGTGCCCATCTCGTCAAGCAGCAATTGAAGGACTAAGTACAGGACTCGGCCACCTCGGGGTCGCGCGCGGAGAAGGATTCGCAACTAGTACATGTTGCAACACTGCGCTCCATTTAACGTGTACTGTCTTCTAAGGGTGGAACGCGCTTTATTTGTTGCAATGCTTTGGTGACACGGAGGCATTCTTGTCCCAAATTGTGACACCTGATGAAACGTCTTTTACCTTTCTAGTCGCTTTATTTCCCTTAAAACTGAATCACAATTCACAACTCGTAACCTTGCAACTCAAAGTTGTTCTATTCTGGCATAACTGTAACACAAACACTGCTCACTGTCCCTAATAACTGACTTCAACTGATTTTTCTGTCCGTGTCGACTCGTCTATAGAGCCGAAATTAGGTAATGGCAATTTTTCTGGAAATCGATGTTTCGCAAAGTATCTCAAAAAGGTCCGACACCTGAAGCTGCTCGAAGTGTCTGGAAACAGGATTTGTTCTTGTTCTTGTCGCGCGTTGTCCAGTTTTTGTGCTTTTTGACTTGCAATATTCCGTTGCTTCTCTTAAATTTGCGAACGGCATAGTTTGCAATTTTAATACATAAGGTTGGTATGTGTTGGTACCTATATACCCGGTGGAAGAGAAGTTATTACATTCCCTCTAATATGTGCTTCAAAAAGTCTAATGGCATTTTGTTCTTTGAGCAGCCGATTTCGAAAAAATGAATGGTTTTGATCCACATTGGATGCGTAATTCCACAAAAATCTAAAGATAACCGTTTTTTTAACTGTAGATGCGTAGAGTAAGTTATTTCTCACATAACTTCAGTAGTAATTATACATCACACAGGGTTTCGAAATAATTCATCACTTAAAAGACGTGAAGGAATACTACGAGCAGCTCTTTCAGACGTGAAGTAACTCGACAACGTTGTATTGAGGTTGGTCAGGGATCTGAACCGGTTTCTGGATGTAAACGGTTGAGTAGCTTGCAGAGTGGTGTAACGTTTGAGAAGCTAACACTTATGATTGGCCTACACTCGCACAGTAAACACAGAAGGACACGGTAGGGTATTTGTTTGTGTTCTCAAGAAGCACCGTTACTGTGTTTGTTTATGTACTGAGCTAGTGAAAGTGACACCCACACAATTTGCAGTGTTGCCAGCTTGTTTTCGACAAAACTAAAGTACCTCCATAGGAAATGGTCAGAGACAAAAACGTAAGACACAAAATGTGTTCCAAATAGCGAAATTTACCGCTGCTTTAAATTAACGTAATGACTTCCCTTACAGTGCATCTGTAACAAGCGATACGTTTAATCGATTTAGTTGATGAACCTTGTTTTGTTAGTATACACGGCTCTCCATTCATTTTTATGGTATAACTATAATCTAGTTTGGTTCGAAAGCATTTTGAATAATTTAAAATGGTCGGAACCTGGTGCAACATTCCTGTTACATTATACACCATTAGAGCAGGAATCGTATTCACAAAGAGTAATGGAATAATGTTTTGTTAACTATTGGAAAACCCGCCTGAATTTTCTTGCCTTTCTACTTTAAACTGTTGGTGTGCTGCAGATGCTATCTGATCGCAAATTTCACCCTGTTAAATGTAATAATTACAAATATAGTAGAGCCCTAAGGACCTAGTTGTCGACGGGCCCTTAAACCCAACTCACTCACTCACAAATATAGTAGTGTTGGATTTTATTTTCCATATACCTTAGTTTTATAGAAGTTAATAGGAAACTGTCTCACAGCTTTGCTACTTATACGGGCTTGTACTGAAACGGAGAACCTTTTCGTGTAGACTTGTCCGTCTCTCTCCAAACACTGCATGTTTGGAATTTATCTTTAGAACACACTTTTCGACACGTTTTAATTTGGTTTAGATTGATTCAAAAGTAAAGATAATTGTCATAAAGGGTCTTTAAAACAGGGTTAAGGCAAAATACTATCTGACTAGAGTTAAAGCCTTTGAAACTTTGAAATACTGCAGTGAAATATATGCTTTGTTTAGGTCAAACCGACGCCAGAGAATATACACACTGTTTCTTATTAATGTAATTTTCAGTACCGGAAGAAAATGTTTAAACGTAGGAGACAAGGTTTCGGTTCCAGGCCTGGTATTAATATTTGAATCTTCTTTATTAAGCCTTAAATGCATTGTATGTACTTTTAGTTGTCTACAACTCGCTTAAACTATAAAAGTAGGTACGCAGTTTCTTTTCAGACGATGTGTCTATGAAAATTAAAAAGTCCGCAGTTTTCTTTCGATTGCTTTGAATTTTTTTCCCACACACTCAGAAAATAAAATACATAGGTAGTATACACAAAATTTCAATGTCCTATATCAAACCGTGTTTAAATTATTAATATATTTATTAATAATAAATCACTTTTTGATATGCTAATATGGAACAGCCCTTGAACCTTACAGTTTATTGAATCTCTCCTAAATGTTTAATTTGAGCTCAGTATACGGATATAAATAGTCATAACGGCATTACTTGGGTTTAATTAGTTTTAGAGAAAAAAACATTTTGTATAGAGTTTATTGATTTTTTTCTATTTTTTCAGTATGAGCTATGAAAAATATTTAATTTCAGCTCCATTATGTAATATTTCTTAACCAGAACATGACAAATTTTAATACTTTCATCTCCCAAGCTCTCCTGAAAATTTCAGCTTATAAGGGTTTAACTAGTGTTCAAGGAGTATTTTGAATAGTGAGAAATGCTGGAAAAAAAGATTGAGAAGGATGGATTTTAAAGTTTAACAATATTTCTTTGTACTTCACTTAAATCCAATCAAGTTAGAATTCTCCAGCACCATATGTGGGACCCCCTGTTGCTTTCTTCTTGGCCTCAGTAGCAGTTCTTGAAAATTTCAACTTTGCTTGGTTGTTTCTTAATATGAAAATTTTCCTTTCACCTTCGCATTGTTCACAAAATTTATAAATTTATTGTTCTTAGCTAACCTCTACACTATGCACTTCCGCTAATTTATACACAAAATTAATAAAATGTCTGCTTGTTACGGCTTTACAATAGGCTAAAGAAACATAAAATCCATTAACTACACAACAATGCCTTATATATAACTGGAATACTGAAATAACCTGGCAAGATTACAGAATTACAGAACACTGACGGCATTTCTCTGTTTGGCAGCAAAACATGTGTCAGGTTCGCGACATTTCAGCTCGATATATCGAATTCATTTCAGCACAGTCAACTCACAACCTTTCTGAAACAAAATTCCCTGCAAGAGACTAAAATCAGAGACAGTGAAAACGAAAAAGGCATTTCAAAGCTGTAGCGACGAGGTTTAGCGAGGAATGCTCACTTGCACTAGCACATTTAAATGCCCTCCTGGAGCTTTAAAAAATGATGATATAGAGAAAACTAAAGTGTGCCGTATAAGCATAATAAAAATTGAACAAGATAAAAATAAAAATTTTCGGAAATGTTCACTAAATTTCAATCTATTGCAATGAATTGAGATATTTTGAAACTTCTCAGGCCTATCAGCAAGCGTCTGGGAACAGCAGGTTTTGCTGGTCACCACGTAAGATACCTTCTAAACTTCATGTACTGCAAAGGCTACCTTAAAACCTAGGAGGATGTCATACATTTCTAAGATACTGTTCAAGAATGTAATAGGAAAGCTCCACACGTCCAGGTAGGCTGACGAGAGAGTCAGATAAAGGAGTACGGGTTGGTCTCATTCCACCCCCGGGGTGACTGAGCTTGAGGCATTCAGAGGGTGGAGTTTGTTACCTCCAGTGATTAGGATGACGGTGGAATGAGAGGACCTGCAGCAGTTACTGTGAACTCCGAACAACGTTGGGTCTTAAAGATACTTCACATGAAACTATAGTCGTCACGAATGAAAGTGGTTGCGCAGAAAACAAATGTTCAACTACGTCACAGTCACGTGTGTTCTAGCCAATCAGGCGTAGTCTGTTTTAGAGCGCTTGCTCCATTGTGTGATGGTAACTTGGTTAAGAGTTCCGACGATAGAAGCAAAAAAAAAAAAAAAACAATGCGTCATTCACGTCAAGTCAGAGAAATGGTGTATAATGTGAACAAATACTTCCTGAGAAAGTCGGGGAACAGTTGCAACGCAGCACTCCCCCCACCGCCGCGTTATGTCATTTACCGCCATCGTTCCTGACGTCTACCTTTGTTAGAGATCATGGGCTTGGATTTGACCAACTTAAACCTGCCACTCCAGAGACGAGAACTGAACCACTGCCCCTCAGCACAAGAACCGCAAACGCAACCACTGAGCTACGCGACGTCCAGTAAGCAACGTTAGGTATAATTTAATTGTAGTCAATAGAAATTTATGTGAAGCGTAACCCAAAAACAAGGTGTTTTTATAACGGTTTCCGAAAATGTAACACTGTGAACTTATGTTCTTGAATACTTCATTAACTAAAAACTAACCCCTAGCGCAAGGCTTACTGCCCGGCCGCTGCGTCCCCCACCTCTGCCTTCTATAGGCCCGTGGGATGTAGTACTGGAGGGTGGGACATGGTCAGCGCCCCAAGCCCTCCGGGTCGGTTATGCGGCCTTCGCATCCTGGGATCGCTTCTTGAGCTTCATTACCTTCCATCAAATTGTATATAAATTATAATTGACAAGTCGATACAGTTGTTTGACATTGGCGGTTTTGAATCCCAAATACGCATTTAATTGAAGCGATTTTTTGACTTAACTTAAAATACAGTTGACGTGTAGCTGCTAATTTGAACATGATACATAAAATGCAGGCAGGAGCTCTCCACGCTGGTGTTCGACTGTTGTTTAGTGAATTATATGCGCGCGGCAATTTTCCTTGCTATTTCCCCGTAAACTTGAGTACTTTGTCGAGATTGATGTCTTAGTCTACGGAAATCCAGGCTCTGTTGTTCCACCTAGCCAGCTCGCTTCTCGAGATATTTATCACGCTACGAAATCAATGAGCCGATATCGGATGGAACGTCTTGCTCATCCATTGCGCAAGTCACTATCGAAGGCAGGCCGTGTTAAACTTTAAATATTGTTCAAATCGCCTTCCAACAAGTTGTCTTTCAAAGATAAATGCACTTCCACCTCCCTGTCAACAGTTAATAAAATGTCAGTCACCTTAACCAATGAAATGTATGAATTCTTATAGTTGGACATTATATCTCTCCTACAGCTTCGATTCCGCGTCCGACGTTATCCTTAAAACTATAACAGCCTTGTGCTATTCTGAAACAAACAAAAAAGAACAAATGAGGAAGTCAACAGCACTTAATTTTAAGCCTATTTTGTCATAACTGATTTTAGTTATTAAAGGCCGGAGGAATGTGCGCTCGCATGCGATACAGGTTAGATGGACGCAGAGTATGGATGACGTCAGATGTACAGCACGGCCATCAAATGTGCAGACAACTGCCACTATACCGCTCGCAAAAGTTAAAGGCATGTGAACGCTGGCCAGTGCTGAAGCGCAGCGCTGTTGCCAAGCGTATTGCGTGTACCGGCAGAGGTTCTATACATGCGAGTATGTGAGATGCGTGTGCCACATTCGGCAGCGCTGGTAGGAGGGGCAAGTGCAGGATTCGCTGTAGTCTGCAGTACGGCCCGCCTCCATATGCCTTTAACTTTTGCGAAGATTATAGACGCAAGTAACGTAGTACTCTGCGAACTACTGAAGCACTGCCTTGCAAGTGTATGCAGACGCAAGGTCAAGGTGTAGTATATCGCGACTCTTTTGTTTCTTCTCGCAATGAGCTGCAGACGTGGAATAAACTATCTGAAAATCTTGCAGTGTAGCCCAAAGCTATTAAAGGATTAGAAAAATGGGGTTTGGAAATGTCTAAGAGCATAAGCGTAATAGAAGACTTAGCTAATTCAATTAATAGGATACCTCTTGTACCAGATATCGAAAAGGTGAAAGCTAAGTTCCAGAAAATTCTAAACAAAAATATTGGTCATCAAGCAATGTGCGATATTTTGAAAATGAGTAAGAAGGAAAACACGCCAGACGACAGAGTGGAATTCTTTACATTTGCATCTCTGACATCGTGTGACGTAGAAAGAAGTTTTTCACTGTTTAAAAGCTGCTTCAGTGATAGGCGTCGGAATTTCACATTTAATAATTTACGAAAGTACATTGTAACCCAGTGTAATGCACTCTGTGACGATATTATGGTTACTAAATAGCAGTATGTACAAGAGGCGGTTTTCATGGTCAGGTTGTACCTACCTGCAGTTGTTTACATGCGCGAGCGATAACAGTAAAGTCCATGTGCAGTATACCTATGGAAAAACGCACACTTTACTAGTTACACTTGACTACAACTTAGGCGTCAAACCAAATCAACTTACAAGAATAAATCATCGAGGTGGTAGTGTCCTTGAAACATGCAGAAGATTGGCGCACAGTAAAGAGGCTACTAGGTGGTGGTAGTCCATCTCTTCCCTTTGTTTCCACCATTCTGTTCTAAGTAGCTCCAGCAGTGGGTTGGGTCTTCGAGCGTGAAGCTGTTAGGGACTTCCGAGCATCTCTTGGCCTGTAGCCTCTTGTGATTCCTACACTTGTTCTCTTGCTCCATGGGAGGTGGTAGCCACAATACACCTATCCAGGCCGCAGTGTACAAGGTGTCCCCCACTGTGGATTAGCCAATCTATAAGGACATTTTCATAAATGTATTAGTGCTGCTTCGGAAATGCAACTTCACCATGAGATTTCAAATATGAAACAGAAGAAATATGCGCGTAGCTGATTTAAAAATATGACTTCCAGTTTTTCCATCACATCAGCATATTTTACCAATCAAGAATGAAATATTTGCACATGTTCAAGAAATGTACGTAGGTCAAATTTTGCATCTATTATCTCAAAATTCTGAAGTTTTTATTACTCCTTGCTCCTCTCTGACTGTCTTCAGATTGTCCGAAAATATATCGAAATGTGGAAAGAGAACTTGTAATTTGAAATTCGCTTTCCACCCGAAACTTCTGAATTTCTATATGTATTTAGGCTTTCACGGCCGGTGTCTTGATTATTCCAAATGTTTAGTTCTTCCGGGCTTGTAGGCCGTGGTCTAGAGGGACCGTTAATGTCCGTTACGTTTATTTATATGGGTGGGGATGGGCGGGGCATTGTTGCGCCGTCTACGGTAGTGATTGGCCGGTTGTAGGTGGGGTTTTATTACAACTGTTGTGTGTGTCTGAAAGTCTATCTAAAACCGGTACATAAAGCATGGCATCGTCAGGGTAAAACTATCCTCCATAATTATTAATTATAATAATTATGGAGGATCGTGTTATAATAATTATGGAGGATCGTGTTACCCTGATGATGCCAAGCGCAGTACTTGGCGAAACGTTGGTATCTACCATGCCTTCTAGACCACGGCCTACAAGCCCGGAAGAACTAAACATTTGGAATTCTGAATTTCTGTTTCTTAGACCATTTGTAATAACTTATCTAAGTACATCCGGAGCATATTTTCCTATAGGAGTCATGTTTATTTTAAACTGTCTGTCCTTAGCTAGAGGCCTGATTTGCGGACCTACAAAAGTTCCTCCTTTTATTTTTGCATCCAAAACTATGGGATATTTTTGGTGTGTTATTTAAATCAGTCCTCATCTATATCAGGCGCTTCATAACAAGTTTAATATGAAAAGGTAGAAAACAGGAGTTTATTATGGTGCAATAGACTATAGATATTTATATCCTCACTACTTGATATTAACATTTTGTTTTGGGACATTGTATTTATTTTCAATATTTGTCTCTTGTCCTAGTATCTGATTTGCACAAATATCATAGGAATTTTGTAAAATCCTGATGCTCGTCCAATATTATGCTGATCACTTTTAAATCACTTTATATGATCATTTGATGGTGATCATGTAAGGAAATGGTGGTTCATGCTCATACAAACATGGATGCGGTACAAAAAATTGCTGTATTTTTGGAATCAGAAGATGCAAGTTACCATAAAATTAGTTCAAAATATAAGAGTAAAATCACTGTAGGGTTGTGCATTTTATGCAAACATAATATTCATATTCCTTTCTCTAATATTATGTTCGATCAGAATTTCCCTCTATGTACTGAAGATTGAAGCATTTTATTACACAATACTTTGTTTTGGGACTGTGCCACTTATTCCGTATTCCCTCACATTGATTGCGTCGACCCGTTTCTCATGTCTGAATTTCTTTTTATCTTGATAAATTGTTTCCCACAGACTTATTCTGGCAACTCATGGGCCCGTTCGTAAGCAGTTTTTTATTTTTTACTTAGCGTCCTCATTCTGCAGAGCGTTACAAGACTGGCAGTGCCAGAAACTTGTAAAACTACGTCTTTGTGTTTATTTCAAAGATATAGTCTGGTGGAAATGACGATGTTTTCATCAGCTGGAATACTTCTACAGCAAGAACACACAAGAGCGTAATTCCGGTTGGCTCATGCTTCCGAAAACGAAAAAGAATTGAACTATTTGTTAAAACCTTCAATATTGAATGAACTCTGTGAACTATGGATGTAGTGGTTCAAGACAGGATTGTTAACAGAGGGGGGGAGTCCTTCAACATAGTTTGAGGTTCATTTCACTGAAATGGTTTCTGTGTAACTTTTTACCATTAATCAGAGACCAAAGTTATAAAACATCATTATATAGTACAGAAATTATCTTTTCCTTTCAAAAGCAACGGGTTATATGTCATATAAAGTTTCAGTATGTGTAAGCTATCGCATTTACGTAAGCCTCTAAACTTCACTGAATTACCACCACACAAAGAGTCTGTATAGAGTTCTGCGGGAAATGATCTCATTAATTTAGTTTCAGATGAGAGATTAAGGCGGCGCCACAGCTGAGTGGTTAGACCATTCACCTACTGGATATGATCCCAGGGACCCGCATGTGGTATTGGTGGTGGACAAAGCGGCGTCTGGGAAGGTTTTTCCGGGTTCTCCGGTTTCCCCCGCCACTCATTCCACCAATTGCACCATCATTACCTTTCCAATCATGCATTTCATATCATCCTCTTCCTCGCTCTCATACCTGGTGCTTGGCTGGCCACCCGCTTCCAGGTCTTCACTCTGTCCGGTCCATAGTTTCCTCTGCTCCCCAACAGGCATCTGACCCTAGGCACAGGCTTGTAAGTCCTACATAAGGGAAGGGTAGTCAGATCAAGAAAAAAGAAGGGTAAAAATGAGGATTAAGAACAAAAATAGGTACATATCTGAAGAAAATGTTGACCTGGAAATTTCAAGATTTGGACGGAATTTCAGCTCTGTATCTGTACAACATACGTTGGCACCACAGGTGGGTATAATTTTTAAGTATTTGTTTATTTAGAAAATCGTCTAGACTCGAAAATCGTCTAGAATCGGACTGAAAAGTTCAACTGCACAGCCGGAGTTTGAACCATGGATCTTCCGGTCTCAGTCTTCCTGCTCTAACCACTGAGCTCCATGGGAACATGCGGGCGCAACACCAAACTAATAATAATAATAATGATGATGATGATGATGATGATAATAATAATAATAATAATAATAATAATAATAATAATAATAATAATAATAATAATACTAATACTAATACTAATACTAATACTAATACTAATACTAATACTAATACTAATACTAATAATAATAATAATAATAATAATAATAATAATAATAATAATAATAATAATAATAATAATAATAATAATAATAATAATAATAATAATAATAATAATAATAATAATAATAATAATAATAATAATAATAATAATAATAATAATAATAATAATAATAATAATAATAATAATAATAATAATAATAATAATAATAATAATATTAAAATTATACCAATATAAACATTCAATTACTTATATTATTCTGCAATGTGTTTATTGAATACAACAAGTATACCGTTGTTTATATCTGTGTTTGTTCCCTTTTGTAGGTAAATATCATTAGCAGAAACACAATTAAATTCTAACACATGGCTTGAATGCATTTTCCTTTGGTTTAACCCGTTTGTCATTCGCTGAATCAAATGATTATAAAGTTGCCCTAAAGCGGAATAAAAATTAATTATGTGTGCAGTTAAATTGTTTAAAAGGACTGTAAATGTGTCAGCTTCAAGTCAACTGTCAGAGTATTTAAATTAATTAATTAATTATGCGCATATTTTCAATACTACAAAGTATTGTGATTACATTTAAAACAGCATGGAATGATTACTTCAGTATGGAAAATCAGTCTTAACACGAACCATACCTACATTTTGCCAGACACATTTGAGACAGGATGTAGTCACATTGAACTGAGGAAGAAGGAAATGTTAATAATGGAACATGGGCTACATCTACATAAGACAAATGATGCCCCAATACTATGGAATAATCTGCAGGATAATTGCCTACTTTGCAGGTTTTGTGTTGAATCATACACATCAATTGGAGTCGTGCGAATATTCCAACAGCCAACGTACTTAAATGAGATAAGCAATGCCTGCAAAAATTGCCTTTAAACACAGGCTATTTCTTATAAAACTACCGGAAGGCAATGTTTTATGTCTATTATGAAAGTCATACAACAGGGGCAGAGTTACAAGTTTGGATCCTTCAGCATACAGATGTCATCATGAGCAGGAATGGAAGCAAACTGAACTGTAGACGACGAACACAAAAATACCTGTATAATATACATCATTTACAGTAATCACGTGAAGAGGTCCAGGAACACTGCTACATACATCTTAGGCTTTCCCTTATATTAACAATGTTTAATTGAATCGGACATTTGAAAACGAAAACAAGTCATACAACCATAGTTTTTGGAAAACCAAGAAAAGCTTAATTGCATCCAATGTTGGCATCTGGGAAATTTATGTTCCATATATAACTTGCAGATCTATGCATTATTGATTGTTTGGCCTATTCATTAACCTCATTGATTTACAGCATACTTGTTATGTTCAGGACTTGCTTCCCTTCATAAAATACAAGTAATTAGACAATGTTATTTGATGAGTTAGAATGTTTTGGACTTTATTTGTGTACTTGAAGACTGATGAAACAAAATATTCTGGTAATAATCTCTCATGAAGTTAATACAAATATTCTCACATATTGACATCACAAAGCACGTCATCAAATTCATCAGTTTTTGGTCATGTCATAACTTTCTGATGTATCTGGAATTTATCGTGATATTTTTCAACATCTTCTATTTTCTTATTGTTGATCGGGGTAAAAACTGCCCCATATACTTCTCGGAATGGCAAATCTGGACTAGCGCTCCCTTTCGCCAACTTAAAAGGGTGCTGGATAATGTCATAAATATATTCACGTGCCTCGATGTAACCAAAGTGTTTTCTATCGTAGGTTAGATGCTTATAGAGTGAGCCAAGACTCACAATAAGAACTACCAGCTTTGGTTGTCTTCTTGAAATACTTCTGCCACCAGGTTTTGAAGTCCATGATATCTTCAGTGTCTATTATTGTTACCATGAAAGCATTTGGATGTTTCCTTATATTTCCAACACCTCCTCTCTTATTCTGTCTCGGAAAATCACTTTCAGACCTATCCATAATAACTAGCACAGAAGTAGCTAATAATGTTGCGACATTCACTACACTATTAGTTGAAAACAGGAATCAATTCACTAAATGACAATATTAGCAACACACACTACTGGATGTCAATGGCAGCATTACCAACACGCTGTCGCAGAACTAATCATTAATGACAGTGTTACCAACACACACTACTGGATGCCAATGGCAGCATTACCAACACACTGTCGCAGAACTAATCATTAATGACAGTGTTACCAACACACACTACTGGATGTCAATGGCAGTATTACCAATACATTCGATCTACTCATTAAACAATTAATGAATCAAGCAACTCTGCAATTGACCAGCATCAATGTTCTCTCTGAGTATAAAAGAGAAACTGGTCCTGGAGTTATCTTTTAAAATCAATGGAATCCTTAATCAGCTGTAGGACTCATGCTTTATTCAGGACAAGCTTCTGTTTTACAATAGTTGATAGCTTGAGTGAGTGAGAAACAAAATGTATATTTCAACTTATTTTTGCAAAAAGTAGACTTGTTTCCCTTTTCCAATCACCGATTCAATTAGTACTATGTCCATTTATGCATGCACACTTCTTGTAGATTTTTTCATTGGGTTACGTCATGTTCTAGAGCACATACAAGTAAGTTATGTAGATTGTATTGATTTTGGGTTTGATACATTCTTCAGCAGTCTAAGTGATTACCGCCATTAACATGCAAATATAGACGACACTTTTATCTATTCAAGGAACAGTGCACCATATTCCTGATGTAACCTTGTTAGGGGTTCCTCGCTAGTTGAGTAATAGCACTATAATCTCATAAACGCGCCCATTTCTTGGTAGAGGTTCCAGGTTATGTCTATCTAAATTTCAGATCTGAAACCTTAGTTACGAGATCTTCCTTCCGGTGAATCTCCTGTGCATTAGGTGTGGTTTATGCACTTCAATAAAGACTGGCTGTGATATGCAGCTTCTGTGGATCAATCGGAAATAGGGCTTAAATCTAGAATACACCTGGAAGCGTTTACACTCCTATCAGAAAACATTTTCTTATCATATATCTGTTATGTGCTTATTACCAAATCCTTCCATGAAGTTTAAGTACCATTAGCTTTGAGCAAACTGAATAAAAGTGCTCAAATACAAGGAATGTGTATGTGATAATTGGTATGATTTACCTTTAATGCCCAAGGACTTAACTTGACCCCTTCTGTGTCATTTTTGAGAACTGTTGTAGCTTATATTGCTTGTATGGTGCAGCGTTAGTCAACAGAAAGAGTATGTTGTCGTGTGAAATGCCATTGGAATATATAAAACCTATAGACCTGTCAAACATTTTGCTGATTAGTGACAGATGTATGTTTTCTAACTGCTCATAATTGAGTAGGAAATGTTCTCGTGAATCACTTTCTTCCATTGTGCCTACCACATTTGTCACATTACGGCCTAGCGAGTCTGTGCTTTCATCATACATACCCAATTTGTTTTCCTGACACTTTCTGCCTAATCTCCTGCATTGTTCTTTGTAGCATTTGCTAATGTAATTCTTTCTTAAAGTTGAAAAATCTAGTAAACATTTTCCAGAATGTGCTTCTGCTATGGCCCATAACTGGAAACGATTTACTTTGTTCAGTGGAATATCTGCACAAATGAATCCTTCACAGCGTTCTTATAAGAAAAATGAACCTGAAGAAGAACCGCTTCACCAAGTAACATTTGGCGTGCTGTGTTTTTACCTTCAAGCAGTTGTAGACGAATATGTTTTTCGGCTGCTACTTATACTTCGCAAACCTTACAGAAAGGCATATTCCTATCTGTGGAGAAAATCTTTTCACAATAACACGAAATAAAATTCTTTAGCTTATACTCCACGGTTTGCTTTACTTTAGGCATGATGAATTCCACGCCTCAATTCTTTATACTGTGTAAAAGACACCTAATCTGCACCTGGTATTCAGAAAACATTAGTAAACACAATAGTGCTCTACTAAGGAATGCGCCTATCTGCTACTTGTTAAACGTAACTTACACTGGTAACTGGGCAAGTTCATTGTCAGTCCACAGAAGGGAAAGTACTCTGTGAAGCAGAGCAATTATTTTCCACTCCATCATATTCTTAACGGATGAATTGAAATTAGAAGTGGTTTTATAGCCTGTTCACTTCAGAAAAGACAAGACCTTTCAGTGGTGAAAAAGAAATCAAAATGTGCTAAATGATTAATCCTTCCACCAGAAGCTCAAGTGCTGAAGAATGTATTTTAGAAAGGAGCTTCTGGCTGCTAGTAAATAAATATGGCCTTATAAATCCTATACTGCCACTTTGCGTGACTAGCCCATGGCAGCTTACATTTCTGCAGCTAAATAAATGAACGAAACGTTGGAGTAGATAATGTATGGGAAAATAAAACGCCAAGCTTAACACTGCGACAGGAAAGACACAAATGAGACGTTTCTCTTCGGAGTATTGTGGTGTTAAACACGGAAATGACCCAAGCCAGTTTCCTGAACTCTGTACTACAATATCCAGCCAGTCTCGAGGCACTACATCCGCCCTTGGGGAGAGAAACATTCGACCCAGTCGCTCGCTAGGGCACATCGCTAAAGCTACTACTAGCCATTTCTACTAGCACTCCTTACTTACGTAATAGATAACATCACTTTCATCGCAAGAATTGCTTTCTACAGATTTAATTCTATTCTATGTATATCAAAGCTTCCAGAATGAATGATATATATTTAAACGGGCAATTCTTGTATACAGGTGGAAGTGAAATGATCCACCAGACTTTAAGGTAACCCATCTGTGAAATTTGAAAAATTGCAATTTTTCGTCCAATTCTTCTCAAATTTTGGGGATAGGCTTGTTGCTCAGAGCTAAAACAATATTATGAGTTTGAACTTTATATCTTGAATAGTTTTTTTTAATGTTTTTTTTTTTTTTTTTTTTTTTTTTTTTAATTTTTGTAAGCTTATGTGAAAAATGCTCCTCGGTGCATACTTTTCAACAAAGAACATTCCAACTTCTACAGCTAATCAATGACATATAGTGCTACATTTGTCTGTTTTTTTTTAAATAATTTATTTTGTTTGGGAGAAAAAAAAATTTGAAAATTGCATAATCCAATTTCTGAGAATTTTACCAATTTTACACATTCCTTTTTTAAATAAAAACTTTAGTATTGAGACACAGCAAAAATTTAGAGCCATGTTTTAATTCTTCTACTTTTAACAATGTGTGTACCAAGTTTCAAGAACGTATCTGCAAAACTATGCACCGAGGAGCATTTTGTACATAATCATGTGTCAGGAAATCATAAGCGGAGAAAAATGGAGTTAAAGTTTAGCAACTATATAATACAAATGTACTTGATTAACACTGGCCTGCACCATGTGGGACCCTCAGAGGTCCTTTTAGCTGTTTTTTCAAACTTCAGTCGCTTCCTGGCAGTTCTGTTATGTAGCCCCTTTCTGAATGCCTAGCACTATCCTTCAGACGACACTTATCCCTAATTTTACTTAATTTCTCCCCAATTTCATTGAAATTTCCACCCTGAACCTCATACTTTACATGCTTAAACCCCTCGGTGAAGTCATTTAAAGGGCGCAGATGAGTAAACAAAAGCATGAAAATGAAAGCCAAAGGTTTATACTTATTTATGGTATAAAAAGTCAAAAATGAAAAATTTTGTCATTTTTGCCCATTTTTCACAGATGGGTTACACAGCGAATTTCTCATTTTGTGAATAACAAGAAAGTCTAATACCAAAATGTTGAAAAGTTTATAGTTTTCTAGAAAAAAATATCATCAGAAAAAATTTATCATCACCTGGCTGAATTATTATTGATTGAAGTTTCCTGATTTATGGCTATATTCATAGGAAATTGAATAAATGACAACTTTTTCCTTTGGCGTATTTCAATAGATTCAACGATTTTTGTGTAAATTAAATTGCATTTTTGTTGCAATAAATTGTGGATTTTTTAAAACTTAATTTACACATGGGCCAATTTCAACAACCAAGCCAGGATATGAAAGGCCTGCTCAAGAGCTTTCAGAAAACGTAAAGAAAGTTGACTTAGCTATCTTAGTCTACTCGTAATAGTTAAAATTATTCGAAACCTTATTTTGGCCGATATTTCTCTATTAATCAATCGATTTCAGCAAACGAGCTAGCGTTTTAAGGTCCTCTTCCAGGCTATCGGAATACAGTAACAAAGTTGACGTAGCTATATTAGTTTATGTGTTACAGCTCGTCCCGCCCATATGTTTGAAATAGAAATACAGCGTATTACCTTCATACTATTTTCTCTTATCACTTTTGTCTACGTAACAATTCATGTTATTCTTTATCGTTTAGCAACTTCATGCATACCAACGCCTATACATAGTGTTTGATGAAGAGTGAGTAAACTCCAAAACCGGTTGTTGCCATGAAAATTAGCATATCAAGTGATTTTTTCATGGAGAAGGCTTTTATGCAATCCATTTTACCACACAACGTATTACGTTCACATGGTTTTCTCTGCTCCCTTTTCTTTTACGTACATGCGCAGTGAAGCTTGGTCACCCATGTACTTATTATTTATTCCATGCAGAATTTCATAGAAGCATGTTGCCATCTTCCTCTACCTTTGTTCCCAGTTTAGAGGCATCCAACTTGTAGGATATAGAAACTAAACATTAATACATATGTCATTCAAGAAATTATCTAAGAAACCAAAAGTTGCATTTCATAGCAGAAGTATATAAGTTTCTCTACTACGTTTGGTAAGTAGAGGAAGTATTGTATTCCACCCAAAAATTCGATGTCACTATTTCAGCGGAAATATGTTTTGAGGCCCCCTGAGCATTTTTACACCTGTAGCACCGTAACGAATTTTATAAATGTTGATTTCCACTTATCATTGCAAAGAGTTTAGTTCTAAATACTGAAGGGTCTAAAGTTGTTGTCTACTCTTGCTGTTGGCCTGGAGACAAAGAGAGGAGAGTGTAACGAAACATGCGACAGTCATAGAGAAAGAAGAGTGAGGGAGGAGAGGAGATTATGCGAGAAATAAAGGCGACAGTATGAGTGTGTGGCATAGAATATTTTTTTTTATTTTTAACTAGCTCAGCTAGTTTTTATAATAATGTACCCCACGGTAAATACACCGAGGAAAGCTCGCATGAGAAACATTTATTATGTGTCAAACCTTTATTGCAAAGCAGTGTAGTGGCTGCCAGGCATAAAAGTGCCAGAGGCGATGTGAACGGCTTCATAAGCACTGCCGTCTCACTGCTCGAGCCGATTATATCGGCTCACAAAACATTACATTGTAAATATATTTTTCTGACATCCTGTTGTGACGGAATGTGAACCCTTGGCAGGGTCCAGCATTTGACCTTTCAGAGACAGGTATATAACGGTATTGCTGGCTTTCCTAACACTGAACAACCCCTCAATGCAGTGCATTTCATCTGAAAAATGGCAAGTGGTTCTCACAAGGTTTTTCCAGCAGGCGTAGGTGATAAAAAGGTTTTAGAATATTTCCATCGGTAGGAGTTAAATACCGATGAGATTTTATCAGATTCTGACATCGATTTTTGTAACGTCATTCCGGGTACACCACCCACCACTTAGCTTCGTTAATAATTATTAGCTATTAATTATTTTTAATTATTAATGATTATTATTATTATTATTATTAATTATTATTATTATTATTATTATTATTATTATTATTATTATTATTATTATTATTATTATTATTATTATTATTATTATTATTATTATTATTATTATTATTATTATTATTATTATTATTATTATTATTATTATTATTATTATTATTATTATTATTATTAATAGAGTTTGATAGTGCACATTCATATTGGGGAAAGATTAATAGTAGGCGTGGGGCAGAATATTTTGCAACAATTATAGTGTACCTACCAAGACTCTAAAATTACAAGTCTCCACTGCAGTTGATTGGAATCTAGGAAGATGTACGTAAGCCATGCCTGTCCACCTCATTCTTTTACAGCATGTCATTTTACTAAATTAAGAAATCCAGAGTAATAATTCTTACTGTTTTGTCTAAAAACGTCATTCCTTCTTTAAGACACCTTTACCTCTAATGCTATATTAAGAAGCTAATTAGGGCTGGCTAAACTGTTGATATTACAGATGGAGATTGCACTAAATGTAGCTTGGTTATAAGGTTTCACAGCTTTCTCCACTGAGCATAGTTACTTGTACGGCGTTTTACGCAATAACGCCACTTTACATTGCTGATGGGTGCAGGAATCTGGCTCTGTACAGCCGACTTTGGAAAGCCGAGCAGATCGGCTCACGGCACTAAAGCGTTAATGTGACAGTTTCACAGCAATACTTACACAAGTTTAAGTTAACAATCGAGTATGAATTACTTTCTGCGTTATTTTATATCTGGAGTTAAGTATGTACACAACTCTGCTATAACCACACAGCAGCATTATACTGGTGCTTGCTGAAGTGAACGCAGTCTCGGGCTGTGCGCATGCGCTAGATGTGCATCAGCTTTCATCCTGGCGCCCAGGGAAAAGACAAAACAATTGCCGGTGAGACGACGAACTAATGCAGCCAACCTGCGGGAAATTAACCAATCAAAAGTGACAAAGCAATATTCTCTCTTGCAGCACGTTGTGGCTATAGCTCATCATTATTTCACTAAACTACATTTCATGCCTTCAATATGCAAGATAACAGCAAAACTAATCTAGTAATACAGTGGCTCCTTTCATCGATCCATTCTGATTAATAAGGAGATAGATAAACAAAGCGTTGTTGACAGAATTATGGAATATTATAGGCCGAGTAAAAGCAAAGCTAGGCCGCCGAGGGTGTCGCATTGGGTTGGCTCCAGATAGCCTTTGTCGCTTTCTTGCCAACGTGGTTTGCCGAAACTTAGCCTGGCGAGCTCGCCACTACGCTGCTAGAGCTGATAATTAAAGGTTTTAGGTTAATTACAAGTTGCAAGTACAGTGCCGTCAGGTATTGAATATCCCGGCCGCACACAGAGAGCGGGGTTAAATTGGGGCACTGGGATTGAAGTAACAAAATTAGCGCGACAACACCGCTGTGAATTTCATCTCTGGCTGCAAACAAATACGCATCCCAAAAATGAAGGTCCATACGAGAACCGCTACCTTTATTACCCAATTTCAGACTAGACTGCGATGTTCCGCAGACTTCATTTATATATGATATTATCATTATCATCATCATCATCATCATCCTTATAATTACTACTACTACTACTACTATTATTATTATTATTATTATTATTATTATTATTATTATTATTATTATTATTATTATTATTATTATTATTATTATTATTATTATTATTATTATTATTATTATTATTATTATTATTATTATTATTATTATTATTATTATTATTATTATTATTATTATTATTATTATTATTATTACACGTCACGCATCACATGACCACAGGTACGCTTCAGGATTGGCTACACTCTACCAGCCAATAGGAAAAGAATGTTCGCTGCTACCAACAGCTAATTAAAATACTGCTGCCAGCATTGGGAAAAATGAACTACCACTTCGATATATCGCAAATTGCAAATATCCTTCTAAAACTTAGAATTCGTGGCAGGGAATGAAATACGGGAGACCTGGCAACCCATGTCTGACATATCTCGAGAGAGCCACTGGTATACATATTATTGTGCTTCTGCGCAAAGGGGCATAATATGTTATTCATGTGGAAAACTATAATCTTTTGGTAGATGTCATGTTCTTTATAACCTATGCTAGAACCCGAGGTACTGCATAAATCCTCCTCTCTTTAGCTTCGAAACTAAAGCAGAAATTGGCGTTTCTAACCAGAAAATGCAATTTGGTACGAGTTTTCAATTGTTACTTGCCCTTGGGTACCTCCCACTGCTCTATCTCATGGGCATCCTATGATGTGACATTCTGGTTCTCGTCATCAACTTCAAAAACATGAAATGCATGATGATATTCTGCTTTTGTCCTTTGTGCCTATTGTCCTACATCTATTCATTGATTCACTTTGTGGAGACCTTTCCGAAGACGATAAAGGACTGTTGTCATCGAAGCCTAGTGTAGCTACTTTACAGTCTCCTGCATGTATCTGCACAGTCTTACACAAAACTACGATATGAATTCAAACAATTGTCAAGAGTAAAATATTTCATAGAAATCACAACCTACTCATTGTCTAATTCTTAGCCTAAGAACTATTGCCTTATTGTTTATCTACACGATTAGTTTATACAGTGCGCGTTTACTTTAGGAAATATACAAAGATTGGAAGAAATATTGGTGCGATAATTTTAAGACAAGACTGATTAGTTAACCAGCAAAAAGTTTAAATAAGTGAGATGATGTGTGTGGAATGATGTTCAATTCCATGGTTAACTTTTATCATAGGGTATTAAAGTGGAAAAAAGAATTTTCTATAATTCATTGATAAGGCTCAGCGTTGCAGAATAACCTAGAAAGGTACATTTCACTTTCTCTACTACGTGTAGTAAGTAGAGGAAGTGTTGTATTCCACCCAAAAATTCGATGTAGAGATTTTACCGGAAATATGTTTTGAGGTGCCCTGAATCCTAAAAGGCAATTTAGAAAAATATCGCTGTGTGTGTGTGTGTGTGTGTGTGTGTGTGTGTGTGTGTGTGTGTGTGTGTGTGTGTGTGTGTGTGTCTGTCTGTCAGTCTGTAGACAACATAACACAAAACCGAAAGGTTGGTTAAAAGCCAAAGTTGGTATTTAAGTTTAATGTCTTTTAAGGACGCGATAAAAGAAAATTCCTCCACTCTAAACTACCCTTTACATGGATGAGATATTTTTATAGCAAATGAAACATATGTTCTAAATTTTTTTGTTATAGCCTATGTAGCTTGTTTACGGTGGATGACTTGCATAACTGGTAAAGCGTAAGGCATAGACCAAATCTTACTATACAAACATGTAGATCTTGGTAAAACAAGCAATTTTTACCCAAATACATTTCTTCTAGAGTGAACCATTTCGGAGATATTTGTTGTTATTTCTGTTAGTTTTACAATACTTATACTTCTTAACTTTTATTGTATCTTAGCCATGCAAAGAGAACGGAATCTCAAAGCTTTAAAAGATCTGATTATCGTTCTGAGCCTACTGTATTCCCACATTCCCCTTGTACCACAAAAAGATGAAAATTTCTGCAAAAGTTTATCGCGACTAACATGAAGAAGATAAAGGAAGAAGAGTTTGTAAGAATAGTTGGTACAAGAGTAGAGAAAGTCATGAGAGTGCAGCGCATCAGATTTTTCGATTAGTAATGGGTTGGCATTGCGGCTGGTATATAGGGTACTTCCAAACATCTGAAACGTTCTCGTGCTTCAGTCATGCCATTAAATTACTGGCAAACCATCCGCACCGACGTTTGTTCCCTCAGAAATAGTGGAAACAGAAGGAGTGTTCTGATAAGATGATTTCAGCATTTGTTCTATAAATCTTGCAAGACCATTTACTGCACTCTTTTAAAGAAAATAGTTGTAAGAAATCTCCAAAAATTGCCAAAAGGAATATCTACAAATGTTTAGAATTCATCTCCATAAAAATGAGGGCTACGGTGTATACTTATCTGACTGGCAATGTCTCCATTAATTGGAAGTACTGGCGAATTATGAGTGATACTCCTCCAACAGAAGCGCAGGATGTGTTGTGTAACAAGGCAATTCACCCAGATACACAACAGACACTGCGGGCTTCTAAGGAACCGTCGAAGAGAAAGAGAGAGATGTAGTGATCAATGTTTATCAGCAGCACTTGGAGAAATCCAAGGTTGCACAGCATTGCATTGAATTGCACCATCGTTCTTTATTTGAACAAGCCAGTCTTGTTAGAGATCGGCTGATAAAGGGAACGCTGGGGATAAAACAAGAGAACTCAGGCCAGTGACTACAGCTTTTACCTCAGTGAAGCTTCAAATTCGACCATTAGCTTTAATAATAGAGTGATGTAGCGTCAGTATGAGGATTGAAAGAATAGCAGGTGAACAGTCACTTACGGCCGATTATCAGCTCATGAACATGGAGGGATAGGTGTATCTCAACAGCCTAGCACCTCCACGAGTTCATTTTGTGATTATATGCACTGTTGCCCATCACAGAATAAAAAACAAGAGAAAAAAGGTAATAGCGGATGATGATGCAAGAAACACACCACCGTCATTGACCGGCCAACAATGCTACACCTAATGTTTGGGGCTATAACTACACCATAATCAGAATACAGAGAAGACCATAGAGTTATCACAAGTATTGTCTTGATTGACGTGTTCCACGAGACAATCATTTATTAACTATATTCTTTACATACTTCACTTAAGTTTTAGATATTAATATTCTTCCACCGTATGTTAGGTAATGATTTGTAGAAACTCAGAACTTGCTTCTGAGTGCTATAGCAGTCTAAATCTGTTCTGTTTACTTTCTCCACTAGTAAGTAGAGGAAGTATTGTATTCAACCCAAAAATGCGATGTGGAGATTTCGATGTAGGAATTTTTGAAAGTGCGCGACAGTCCATGATGATGCCCAGAAGCAAGGGGATGACATTTCGAGCACTTATTATCAGTTTTTTTGTGTTATGAGTGTGCCACTGTGTTGATCAGCTCCTAACCAGAAACAAAGGACTATGGCACATATGTTCATACAAACGTTTTTCCTTCTAGTGGTGTAACGAACACATAATCAAAATTTGTAAAGATATTTCTGATACATCCTATGTACCAAAATAACGCTTAATTTCGTCTTGATTAAATAAAAAGCCCAGAATGTTGAAAAAGCAGCAAACATTAATTCTGTAGTAACATAAATATAAGGTGTCCCTCAGACGTCACGTCACCAGCAGTGTGACAAACACTACGTCATCAGTTAAGGGTTAACTCTCACCAGGGTTGCCAACCCCTACGATAATTATAGGGGTGTACGATAATTTCGATACCAGCAAAATATCATTTTCACTGGTTTGTCACACCAGCGAAATAAAATTAATTACAAATAGCGACACCACTTTTGCCCTTAGTGCCTGTCTCCACCCCTTTAAGGCAACCATTTCATGTCCTACTAAGCCTTCTACCCTTTATTCTCTTGTTGCCAGTGTGCCCAGATCTGGTAATCTCAATGAAGAAGGTACTGTTCAGAAAATTAATTATCAATGGAGAAAACTCGGAATGCGTGATATTCCGTGTGAAATAAAGAACATGCCTGAACCTGACAATTTCAGGAGTGCTTTTAAACACATGTGTCACCTTGTTGGAAATACTGATTTGAAAGAACTGGCAAAGGTTGCATTATCAGTGATTTCATTGTCCCACAGAAACACTTCTTATGAAAGAGGTATTTTTTTTTAAACTATGTTTAATAAAACTCAAAATTAGAAACAGATTGGCGTTAGATACGGTAAATGGACTTACTCGGTCGTCTCAACTTATGAAAGAATGTGGTTGGTCCAGAAATCTGCAAGCCACCGAAATGTTAAATCTTATCTCAGCAACAAATTTGTGTAATGCTGCAACAGTTGAGGAAGATGATGAACTTTCAGATGAATAGTGCGAGAAACATAAGTACTAAAGTTGTAATACTGTTTGTGGTTATCTATCTTGTAAGTGGATACCATAAACATCAAACTATTACATACATTTTCATAAGTGTTATGCTGATGCATTTATTGTTGTAGCATTTGGTTTATGATGTACGATAATTTTGAATCCAAATCTATAATTTTGAGTGCCCGTACGATAATTTTACTTTTAAACATTGGCAGCCTTGACGCTCACCTAGAAGTCCTGGTCATTTTTCTTGAGATTATTTCTCCTCAGGTAGTTGTTTTTCCCTCCGGATGCTTGAAGCAATAGAAGATTTTGGCTTGCAGAAGGAAAGCTCTCAGTTGGGAAGAGGGGCAGTCCTACATTAAAGCCCTCCTTTAGAGTAAGCCTAGGGATGCCGGTGCGAGAGCAAGCCAAGATCATTTGCATTGCTGCAGATGAGGGTGAGAAAAGCGGTCTGATCCCTTTGCCCGTCTAAAGCTCTGCCGTTCTAATCTACAAAAACAATTTCCAATTAAGCTGTAATAAGATTATGGTCCATCTCTTATTCCCTCGACTCTATATGGAAAGTGGTTTTGGTGATGATGAGGATTACACGTGTTCCACCTACTGTGCTAGGAGGATGTGTAAATAACACTCGTCCTTTACGTCTCCCCTCGACGTAGTTGCAACATTTCTACAACGCTTAATTCTCGGTGCAGTCAATACTGTGATAGAAAAGTAACCGGACTGGACTTTGTCGTTTTGTCGCAATATAAAATGTCAGACACAGCGCCATTTTTACTTTCTCTACTACGTATAGTAAAGTATAGCAAGTGTTGTATTCCACCCAAAACTTTGATGTCGACATTTCACCGGAACTATATGCTTTCAGGCCCCTGAATAAAAAAAACAAAACATTTTCAATAAAGGTCCGCGCGCGCGCGTGTGTGTGTGTGGTGTCTGTGTTTCTGTCAGTCTGTGGACAGCATAGCTCATAAACGAAAAGTCGGTTAAAACCAAAGTTGGTATTTAAATTTAATATCTTACTAGGATGCAACACGATGAAGAAGAAAATTTCTCTAACCTTTACATGGAATTTTTTTCGAACATTTTGATTTTCTCGAAAAAGGCTGTAACGATTTTGGTTAAAATGCCATATGTTTGAGATATTTTTGTGACAAATGGAATGTATATCTTGAATTTCCTGGCTATAGCCCATTAAGTAGTATTTACTCTGGATGACTTTTGCATAACTGGCAAACCGTAAGTGATAGACCAAATCTTAATTTACAACAAATGTGGAACTTGCTAAAACACAACTTATGGCTGAATAATTTTTCCTTGTAGAGTGAGCCATTCGGAGATATTCCTTGTTATTTGTGCTAGTTTCGTTAAATGGAAAATTGTTATTCATTTTGTTTTATCTTAGTCGTGCAAAGAGAATTTCGAAGATTTAAAAGACTTGGCTATCGCTCAAAGGCTACTGTATTCGCTTGTTCCCCTTGCATTTACAAGAAAATAAGCAATAAGATACTTTCTGCAAAAGTTTATCTCAACTAACACGATCAAGATATAGGAATAAGAGTTTGTAAGGATGGTTAGTACAAGAGTAGAGTAAGTCATGTGAGTGCAGAATATCATATTTTTAAGAATATATTTTTGTCCAAAATCACAAGGTTTGTGTCAAATTAAAATGAAATTGCAGTTTTGAAGGCTACGTGAAACTAAAGATGTCAAGTACTCACTATTCGTTCTCCACACCAAAGGAAGCTGTAGAACCCAGGGTTGGGTGTATGGGCCCAAATATGTGGTTCTGAACAGTTCCCCAACTGCTAGCGGTCCATAACCTCGTGAGCAATTTGCAAGCTCTGGTGGGAACAACTTTGCCACTTGAATGCTGAGGCATCAAGTATCCTTGCTAATTATTATGAGAAGACCTTAAATAGCGCACACACGTTGCTTACAGGTAGAAGGACCGACGTTGTAGTGGTGGCTGTCCAACACAAAATTTATTGGCCAACGTTTGGTAGGTCCATGATTCCAGCGTTGTCTTCCCAAGGATTAATTGTCCCAGCCGTGTTTTACCAAACGATTCATCTTCACCACCTCGCTCCGTCTCTCTCTAAGCGCACAAGTTGGTCCGCAACTGCAGTTCCAGCAGCTCCGGGTACTATGCTCTGAGCCTCCCCCCCCCCCCCCCCAACCACAATACACGCCTCGTAGAATTCCAAACCAACACCCGCTACAGGCATTCCACTTATATCCTACACCAGGGAATACAGTCAGGACATCAATTATTTAACCTTTGGCAGATCCGAAGAGGTGGAGTGTAGAATATATTATATCTATCCCCGCGTTCTCGACTAAACGTAATTTATAAAAACAAACGATTGGAATAAAACGCAATATAGCAACATGCAGCCCTTTTATTCGATAGAATAAACTGTCAGTTGCAAAAACAAAACGGTTATCGAACAAAAGCAGTGACAGCAGCATGCATTTATTCTACTTCTCTAACGAAAGCACCTTTATCGTGATGCTACCAGATTGAAAACATTTCAATATACAGGGTGGAAGGGAAGTCATTACATTCCTTCTAATATGTGTTTCCTAGAAGCACTGCAAACAAAAATGTTGAATGGCATTTTGTTCCTTGATCAGCCGATTTCCAATAAATAATTTTTTATCCAAGTTGGATGGGCAATTCCACAAGAATGTGCAAAGATAACAGTTTTTTACTTGTAAGGTGCGTAGAGTAACTTATTTCTGACATAACTTCGGTAGTAATTATGGGACATCACACAGGGTTTCGAAATAATTAATCACTTAAAAGACGTGAAGGAATACTCCGAGCAGCTCTTTCAGAGATGACGTAACTCGACAACGTTGCGTTGAGGTTGGTCAGCAAATTGACCTGGTTTGTGGATGTAAACAGCTTTCGCTTTCGGTAATATTTTGGGAGCCAACGCTTGTGATTGGCCTACACTGTCACAGTAAACACGGAAGAACAAGGCAGAGTATGAGTTTGTTTTCAAAACGCACCGTTACGCTGTTTTTTATGTACGGAGCTAGGGAAAGTGACACCCACACAATCTGCAGTGTTGCCAGCTTGTTTTCGACAAAACTAAAATATCTCCGTAGGAAATGGTCAGAGACAAAATCGTAAGATACAAAGTGTGTTCCAAATACCGAGGTCTATCACTGGTTTAAATTAATGTAATGGCTTTCCTTCCGCTCTATATACTTGCAACAACATACTTACATATATGTATTGAGTAACTGGAGCCTCTGTAAATATGGCATTAAGATCATAGCTTTTAAAGTTAATGGTTCAAGGGTGAGTTCGGAAACTAAGGGATGTTCTTCAAGTTTTACTTTCTCTACTACGTATACTAAAGTGGAGGAAGTATTGTATTCCAGCCAAATACTCGATGCCAGGATTTCACCGAAAATGTATGTTTTGAAGGCCCCTGAATCCAAAAGAAAGCCTTTTTAGAAAAAAGTCCGCGTGTGTGTGTTGGTTCGTCAGCCTGTGGACAGCATAACTCAAAACCGAAAAGGCGTTTAAAAGCCAAAGTTGGTATTTAGGTTTAATGTCTTTCAAGGATACGACTTGAAGATTTTGAACAAAATTCCTCCACCCTAAAGTACGCTTACATGGAAAATGTTTCGAAGAATTTTTATTTTCTTGATGGATTTTGTTTAAAGTTTGAGATATTTTATGGCAAATGAAACGTATATCTTTAATTTTATGGCTGTAGCCCATGTAGTCCTACTTACTCTGGATGATTTTTGCATAGCTGGTAAACCGTAAGTGATGGTCTAAATCTTACTATACAAAAATGAAGATCTTGCTAATACTCTCAGTTTATGTCCAAATAAATTGTTTGCAGAGGGAACCATTTCGGAGTTATTCCTAATTATTTGTGTGAGTTTTGGAGAACTTGTACTTCTGTTAAATGGAACATCGTTATTCATTTGTTATATGTTAACCGTGTAAAGAGAACGGAACTTGAAGGCTTTAAAAGACTTGACTATCTCTCAAAGCCTAATGTATTCCCATGTTCCCCTTGTACCTACAATAAGATAAACAATAAAATAATTTGTGCAAATGTTTATCTCAACTAACACGAAGAACATAACGGAAAAAGTGTTTGTAAGAATGGTTAGTATAAGAGGAGAGAAGGCCATGTGAGTGCAACACATCAGAGTTTTACTATTTTCAATAATCAATCTAAGTGGTAATACAGTGTTTGGGTAAGTAATACGAAAGATTTAATAGGAGAAGATTTGTTTTATGTTCTTAAAGACTCTTCAATTATGTGGGGAACAGTTGAAACGTATTGGCTGAATATTAGTTCACCAGAAATAGTTTTATTTCTCGCGGGATATTTTACTTAATAAGTTGATAATTTTGTAGTGTGAACACACGTTAATGGTTTAGGAATTTCATCAATATGCCCTTCTGGAGGGTACCAAAGGGATCGACTTCTCACTGTGCAAGCCCAAAGCCTTGATTCAGGTGATCAGTTGACTGGAACACACTATACTTGAGCATATTTCATAAAAGTGTGCGAATATACCAAACTGCGATAATTTGAGGAAAGAATAAGTCGTATAGTCTTAGAAAAAGCGACAGTTTTGATGCACGAAGCATAATGACTGAGTGGTTTGCAGCATGTCCCAGTACCAAGTATGAGAGGTTTGCACACTGTCTGTCCTGTGGCACTACGACCCTTTGAGTGTACCCTTAGCCTACCGCACGGCCGCTGGATCCCCAGCTCTGCCCAATAGGGGCGTCATGAGCGGGGACTTACAAGACACCTCCAGTTAATCCTTAAAACACGCATACTTTTAGTTCAGCTTCACCTTATTTTGATACCTACTTTTCTGTTTACATTTCCGCTGTAAGAGTTCACTTAAAATGCCTTGATTTAGTAACTGATTCATAAATATACTGTAACTGCGTAGCTCCGTAATTGTGCAGTAAAGAATTGTGAATTAAACCAAAGCAGACTTGTGGATGATATCAGGAGACAAGCCCGGACTTGCTACTCCGGATACAGGTACCACAAACAACTCAAATATTTCACTTAGTGCTTCAGAACTGCCGGTTTTCCTTATTGTACGTATTTCAGGGCCTCGGGATGGCGCAGTATGCTGCAGGTAGCTCTCTCCTTTTCTGTCTTGACAGTACAATTTGTACAAATATTAATTGTTATTTGTATTCTTAGTCCTCTATTCATGGCCGTGAAGCTTATTTGGACATGCTGATCTGTATCATTATAGGATAGGCATTGAAAAATATAAACATCAGCCAAATGAATTACCTAACATATATGCCCCCTACAGGACCAGTGTTTAAATCTCAGTTAGAGGGAGTTGCTTTGGTAAGGTATTTTCGCTTAATCTGAGAAAAATAATTTCAGTTATGAAGCACTTTCAGGGCACTGGGAGGTCGATTGACTTCAAAAAATTGATTTTTTGTTCTTAATGTTAAAAAATATATAATTCTTCAGCTTTAAAATGATATATATAACATTGGTATAGTGTTATTTGTTATAATGATGGTTGCGGTGGTAGACTTACAGTGATGGTAAGAATGGGTATAAAAGTTAGTCAGAATGTGAAGGAAGCCTGTCGACTCTCAGAGGCAAAAAGGGCAGTTCAGTTGCTTGAAAATAAAGCTAGAACTAAGAAAAGGAAAAGAAAAGGTGAGGAAAACTTAAGTGAGCAGGAATATGGAGCAGGCATTCTGAAAGTATGTGTCATTTGAAAAGAATGGTACTTCAGCTTTGATCGCAATTTCCCCAAACCTTGATTTTTCACACTTCAGGTTCACATTTCTCAAAAACTATAAGAAATATTGATATCAAATTTTTATTACTTATTTATTAATGTGTTTTGAGTACAGCTGGTTAAAGCTTTTGTGAATTAGAGCTATAATGTAGAGAAAAAAAATTTTAATGCTTAAAAATATTACCATATTTTTCCTATACAGAATTAAATAATTTTTTATGTGCAAAATACAAACTACATAGGATTTATGTTTAATCGAAGATGTCAAGATATGCTTTATGTTATTCAGATAAACATTTGGTGCCTGTAGCTTCAAAATCCTATAAGAAAAGTGTACCTGAAGTACGAGGTGTAACATTTTTGTTCAGGATACATAGTGTGCTTTATGCCCCTTTTGCATGGAATTCTGTGAATTTAATTTAATTATTATGTAGTAGTTAAATGTACAAATGATTGAAGTATAATCACACCAAATTTCAATTTATTGTAATCATTTGTAGCTGCTATATTTAAATTTTAAATATTGGTGTAAGTTAACCTCGTGGTGTTAAAAATAACCTCCCAGTGCCCTTCAATTCTGGGCTAACGTCACTGCATGCACAACCGTCTTAAAAACAAAAACAATATACACAAAATAGGCCAGTTTATTGGCGTCTTGATGAATCCAAAAGCAAATGTCCAATATTAGATAGATTATAGTATCTGGCACTTTAATAATAGGTTTCCCGCAGTTATTGCCAACTATAATGAGCCATTTTGTTATTCGTGCTTGCCGTGAGAGAAACTCGGTGTATGCGCAATTATACGATAAAAAACAACTTTCTGCTAACCCTATACTCCAAGCATTCACATTTATGCGCTGAAAAGACTGCTAGTTGGTATTTGAAATCTCTTTTAAAAATTAAGTTTCAAAGTTCTTGCGCTTCGGGCCGTGTGAAATTTATGCTGCATTCGCAACGTTTCGCTTCACAAACTAAACTCTTGAGGCGTTTTAAAAAGTTGTTACCTCCCTGGCAGCTTCCATTCGCTCAATAAGGTCATTCTTAAGGGGGCGCTAACTGGGAGAAGGGTTGAAAACTGCTTGTATATGAAAACAGCTTCTTCTTCCTGCAAGCATGTGTTGGCATGTCTTACTTTCCACCCAGGCAACTTTCTCTGGACTTTCTTCACGTTTCACCTTGTGTTTATCACCGGTTACCTTTATATTACTTAATGAGAAAATCTAAACCTTTCAAACGCCTTACATTAGGAAGAGTAACTGGGCGACCGAGCTTCACTCGGATTTTCTTTTGTTTTCCTTTTTTGTAATCGTGTTTTTTTGGGGGGAGAGGATACTTACTTAGACAAACTTGAAAATCAAATTGTTAATTAAATATAAATTTTCATCCTAATTGTTGGAGCCGTTTCCGTGACGAGACCTTTAATATTCTGGCTTCTTTGTTGAAATTGACCCATTAACGGAGAAATTATGGCCAAAATAAGGTTTAGAGTAATTGTGACTGTTACGCGTAAAATCGCCTTTTTTCAGGAATCACACCTACCTATATAGATAAACTTAAAAAGCAAAACCATATCTGAATACAAAATTTGATCGAAATCGTTAGAGCCGTTTCCGGGTTGCACGGAATATATACAAGAATTGCTCGTTTAAATATATAAGACAATGTCTGATGCTTACAGTGTTCATCTTTAACAAGACATAGGTAACTGCTGAGTGAGTGAGTGAGTGAGTGAGCGAGTGAGTGAGTGAGTGACTGAGTGAGTGAGTGAGTGAGTGACTCAGTGAGTGATCGAGCGAGTGAGTGAGTGACTGAGTGACTCAGTGAGTGATCGAGTGAGTGTGTGAGTGAGTGAGCGAGCGAGTGAGTGGGTGAGTGACTGAGTGAGTGAGTGAGTGAGTGAATAAGTGAGTGATCTAGTGAGTGAGTGAGTGATCGAGTGAGTGAGTGAGTGAGCGAGTGAGTGAGCGAGTGAGCGAGTGACTGAGTGAGTGACTGAGTGACTCAGTGAGTGATCGAGTGAGTGTGTGAGTGAGTGATCGAGTGAGTGAGTGAGTGAGCGAGCGAGTGAGTGAGTGAGTGAGCGAGTGACTGAGTGAGTGACTGAGTGAGCTAGTAAATGAGTGAGCGAGTGAGTGAGTGAGTGACTGAGCGAGTGCGTGAGTGATCGAGTGAGTGACTGAGCGAGTGAATGAGTGAGCGAGTGAATGAGTGAATGAGTGAGTGAGCGAGCGAGTGAATGAGTGAGTGAGTGAGCGAGTGAATGAGTGAGTGAGTGAGCGAGTGAATGAGTGAATGAGTGAGCGAGTGCGTGAGTGATCGAGTGAATGACTGAGCGAGTGAATGAGTGAGCGAGTGAGTGAGCGACCGAGTGAATGAGTGAGTGAGCGAGTGAATGAGTGAGTGAGCGAGTGAATGAGTGAGTGAGCGAGTGAATGAATGAATGAATGAATGAGTGAGTGAGTGAATGAGTGAATGAGTGAGTGTGGTTTAAGGGCTCGTCGACATCTAGGTCATTAGTACTGCCGAAGATACAGGTTATTTGTATCCCAGAGTAAGAAGATCATCATGTGTATTTACATAGTCCGCTATAAATTAGCAAACATTAAAATCCTACATTTGAGTATTTATTAACATTTGTGAAATTAAATACTTGATGTTGTTAATTATATGCACATGTAAAATGAACACGCTTAAGATGACATCCATTTCTACCTTGTTTAATTCTCACTGGACTTCTATTTGGCCATTTTGATTTACGAACAATAAACAGTGACTGCCACCATAAGAACCCTTTTATTTGGTTCATTATCAGATGTCATTAGTCATTTTAAAGTTGTGTTGCAGAACGCAATGCAAACGTGTTAATCAATGAAAAATGGATTTGAACAGTTATACAGGGGAAATATAAGACATTTCTCTATGTTCTGTTGTAAGAACCGCCAGTGACTTTATAGCTGTGTATTTTGCAGTGGAGCTCTAAATAGTGAGGAAATGTGTGAAAATAAAACCGTTCTTAATGTAACGAAATGTCAGGTAGGTCAAGAGCACCAGAAGAGTAGAGAATGTCGAGACCTCGCGGCAGTTATTGAAGAAGATTCCATAAAGGTTACGACAGACATACACAGGAGTTTGGAATCATCTCAACGTCTAGGAGAAGAATTTTGGAACTTGATTTGAAGCTTGAAGCATCATCACTACATAACAACGAATGACAAATATATGCCCAAAAACGTGTACGTTAACTTCGTTTGCAAAATAGGACTGTGTTCATAGTACTTGATTCACGAGGTGAATTTGTATGGCATTGCTGTTCTGAACGGTGAAAACGGGAGTTGGGGTTCATAACCGCCAAAAGAAGTGTTGGAACAGCCCTTCATGTTGTGCAATTCATCGGTTTTACGATGAGAACCGGAGTTCGCTATGAGAAAGAAACCACACCAGCAAGTCATAAGAAGATTCATTAAAATAGGTTAAATAATCTCTGGTTTCCCGAAGGTCAATGGCACGAGTAGGAACTGCATAGATATTTAAAGACATTTGTTTATGCCAAACCTATTAAAAATGTGGATACATTGCACATTTTTGTAAAATGTCTCATATATCAACAGGTATTTGTATCCGGATATGTTTATACGTATATTTATTCTAGTTTTGACCAATCCCAACTGCTGTTGCAGTATCGGACACTTTTTTTAAACACCTTGAATGTAGTGCGTTCGTAGAGCGCCGGGCCTCCTGCGCCAGAGTTACATGTAAACGACCGGCAAGTCACGGGTACGAAGCCTACTATACTAACGTACATTAGGCTCACTTACACCACAACAAATGTTGAAATTGATGACCTTCAGTGCGAACACACTGCCTTTAGCTACAAGAACAACAATTCTGGTTTGAAATTCGTGAAAGCCTACGCCTACTCACAATTCTGGTTTGGTCACATATCTCTCGTGATATTGCCCTTAAGTTCTTGTAACGTGAGTGAATTTGATGCGTACACTTTGTTCTTTAAGTTCCTCATAAATGAAAACTGCATGTGGATAGATCAGGGGAACGAGATATTTTTGAATCCTGCTGAAACCAGCCACACAATGTTTCTTTTCTTGCTAGTTGCCGAAACAAGATTGTTTAAAATGGAGTTTACAAAAAGGTGTGGATCAACGGTTTAGTCGTAAAACGATATCAATAATTCTACGGACACTCACTGCACACCAAACTCCAAATTTGGCAATGTCGTGAGGGACTTCATGAATAATACCTATGGAGATTTTCGGTAAACTAGTATTGTTTTCGGGTATATGTGGAATGTGTTCGCGTTGAAGGCCATCAATTTCAACACCAGTGTTGATGCAGAATGTAAGTTAGTACAGTAGTTGGTGTTCCGGTCGCTACATCCAGGCCTATATACAATCGCACTGTATATGTTGTGGCGTATTAAGGATACCCATCTGTGAAATTTTGAAAATATACAGTTTTCATTGGATTGATTTGAAATTTGTAACACAACAACCACTGTATAGGGAGGAGTAACTGTGCTAAATTTCATGCATTTAGGCAGATTAGTTGTAAACATATTAATATTTTATTATATTTTTTTAATATTTGTATAAATGGTTCCCCATGATGCAATTTTGATTTGAAAAACTTGATAATTTTCAGTTATATCCTGTAATAGAATGTTAGCAAATTGATGAGATAATTTCTTAATCTTGTTATTAGTTTGGATAAAAATAAATTTTAAAATTTAAATTCATTATTTTTTCATTTAAATTTCGGAATGTAAACTTTAATATTTAATTACTCAGCAGTTATTCACTTTATGAGAAAATTATCACATCATTTCTTTTTAATGTTATTTCTAAGCAGGTACACCAAATTTCATGTATAAGTACTGAAAATTTCATCGTGTGGAGTATTTTAAAGAGCAAACAGTGCTAAAAATAAAAACGTGGAAAAACTAAGTTTGAAGTCATAGCAAGAATAATGGAACTGTATGGATTTAAATGGGCACGACCACTTACAGGCAATCAGTTAGACGGCCATGTGACATAGTTAAAAAGGCCGTAAGGCTGTAAAAAGCATATAAAAATAAAGCAGACGATTTATACTGTTTGATAAAACAAAAATCCTTTTTTGGCAATTTTGGAAATGTTTAGCCTTTTTTCACAGATGGGTATCCTTAACAAGGAAAAATATAACCGAAAAGTTATAGTAGAGCACAACATTAATGGACAAATGTAGAAATGAAGAACATATAGCTGTGTTTACTTTTGAAGCTAGCTCAATGCCAGTGGGACAATACGCAGCCAAGTTAATGGCGTTGCGGAATACTTCTACCAAATAAGAATTTGCTGATTACTACTGCACTATTTTCTCCCTTCCTTGCATACTTGGTTTGTCCCACACAAATACACTTCCGTTGCAGTGGTTTTACAATTATCCCAATATCTGCATCACATACGCTGGCTCCAATTCTGAACAAGCATGTTGAATGAAAGTAAAGCCGTTGGTTGAAAGATTCTTTGGTATTTGCAGATAGTTTAGCAAGAAATTAGCACACATTCCAAGCACTAGTATTATCTGCTGCTGTTCTAGGCAACGGAAGTTATTTAGCACAGTTATGAAGTTTGTGCATTAATAATCCCTGTGATAAGTTGTGACTCCTTTTGTGGCAAGCGCGCGGCCATTTTGAACTCTTCATTAACAATGAATTACCACGGAACATAGAACAAGTCATGGTATGTAAACATGAATAAAGGCACATCAAATACCGATGTAAAGCATATTAAAATAAAGAAATTAACGTAGAAAATACTGAAAGGAGTATGCACATTTAATGAAACAATAAAATGTACAACCATTTCCCTGCTGCACAAGAGCTAGATGTAAATACACTTTTGCTACATGTAACTGAAACAGATAACCTTATTTTACATTATCACTGAGATCTTAGAGCTTGCACATCTTACCATTATCTTTTAATCGATTTGCAATTCATAGCATTGCTTTCCAGCTTAATTATTAATATTAACAATATTAACATGAAGTACACACATATACATGCAATGGCTGAGATCAATTCTATTATTCTATTATTATATTCATATATCGGATAATTTGTCATAACTTCTCACTTTATTTTCTTCCACAAATAACTGCACAAGAGCATAGATCTCTTCTACGGACCTCACAGACTTCAGCACCTCGTGATATCACAATTCATGACTGTTTTCTTTTCGTATAGTTGACTCACTCCTTTCTGTCTTTCCTCACTTTCTCTATTCCACAAACTGCTGACTTTGGCGATACAATCACTCAACACTACTAAAACTGCTTCAATGGCTTTCCTCCCACGGCATGTATCTGTCACGAAGATTGCATACACACAAACAAACACAAATACACACAATTTTAACAGTGCATGCTGCGACGACTCATGTCTGTAACTACTACTACTAAGTCCCCACGCTCGCCACCTCGCCTCCTTATACAGCGGGCATGACGTAACGGACCTTTCTCGAACTTCACCTTTTCTGGAACTTCTAGAAATACGCCGGCCACCGAACGCATTTTTTGAGGCAGCCTGACCTTGAGCGCCTTTGATACACGCACCGCTATGGAGTGGGACGCCATTTATATATGTATTGTAACAAATGAGAAAGCACCAGTTATTGCTAATCACACTTTATTTCCTTCTAGTCAGTTAGCGTAGTGCTAACGTTGCACTTAGATAATTTTTGTACAAACTCAGCACAGAACTGTCAACTCGAATCATAATAAAGAACTGTCAGATGACACTTGCACTGAAATGCTACTCGGCACGATACACAGGCGCTGTCCACTGAACGCTTCGTATACGTTTTTCCTTACTCCAACACTTCACCACAAGCACGACTGGAACAACTTCTACTCCTTCTCTACTACTCTGGACAGCGTAGATCCCTGGCTGATATCCTTATAGACTGTCCGCAATACGCTCGTGAGCGTCAGTTGGTTGGCCTGGGGTGTACACTAGCCGCAACTTTGGGTGACGACCCGGTGTCTGCCTGTAAGGCGCTGCGGTTCGTTGCACAAATTGGGTTCGCAAAGCAAGTATAACGTGTTTTTTAGTGTGTGAAATTTTTTAACTTTTTGTCATTCGTATTTGAGTTTTAGCTTTTGTGTTTTACGTTTTACTGTTTTAAGTGCTTAGTGTTAATGTCTCTTTTAGCTTTGACCATTTACACATTTTAATGAATGGTTTTACCAAGTTTTAACTTAGCGCACTCAGGTGCCGTTTGGTGTTTTTATCTGTTTGCGTTTTTAGTTGTTCTTTTAAACCTCACATTTTAGGCAGTTTTTAGGCGAGTTTTAGACTTTTTTATATTCTGACCTAAGGCCCAAATGACCTAGTTGTCGACGGGCCCCCTAAACTTCATCAATCCAATCCAATCCAATCTACTACTCTCGGGCACGAGCAGGTCCCTTATATAGTTCTTTGGACAATGGAAATGTTCTGGAAGTGGAATGATCGGCAGAGTCTGTGAGAGAACAGTCCAGACGCCGCACTAGTAAGCAATAGCTATTGTTTCCGGGGGCTCTATTGTCCCGCTGGTGGCCGGGTCTTCGGGCAAGTAAACGCCTCCGGCCCATTCTTGTTGCCGGACGGAGATCAGGCCCCGACCGGCATTTCTTACCAGCCGCGTCCGGGCTGACGGCCGGCGCGACAGTATGTTTTGTTGTTGTAATAATCTTCTACAGGATAAAACAACGTGGAGCCTAGGTACCCATTAAAAGCAGTTTTAAAATCATAGAAATTCCTAGTTAACAATCGAGTTTAGGAGAAAATAAACCATCTTCTCTTAAGTATAGCTAACAACCTTGCAACAATTTAATTTCCTTAATGAAAATTTGGAAACTCACAAGACAGAAATTGCTCAAATTGAAACGAATAAATATTTCAATGATAAAGTTCTACGGTAAAGAAAATTAGAAACTATAAAAATATATAGTATTCAATGTGATTTTATGGTTCTATTAATTTTACAGACACTGTCTAACACACTCGACCACACATTAGTTCTCCAATGAAGGACACTGCAACATGGATTTAGAAATACTTAAGGATGAGACACCTTAACATTCCGAAGTAACTCGATATGTTCTTACTTCCATAGCCTATGGTTTGCCAGAAAATAACTAACCGCAACCATTTTAATCTCGCAAAATGGATTGAGATACTAATTTCTTTATGCATTATTGGAATTAACTCAGTATGTGGTAAAATATGTATTAGTGCCAAGAATGGCCTCTTAATGTAGTAACAAATTGTATTAAAACTTGTGTTGTCCCTCCATTTCCCTTCTGATGTAGAAGGACCCCTCGTTCATAAGTTAGTATCTGTAGGCCAGAATTTACCTCAAAGCAATAGCACGCTGTTTTATCAAGAGACCGGTTCGATCCTACCAAATGATAAGGAGCCTTTGTCAAATTCAGATAACGGAAAACACATCAGGAAATTAAATGCATCGGCACGTTTCCGTGAACTCCAGTGTAGCATCCCTATACCAGGCTTCATGTGATCACCTTCCTCAATCATGGCCAAATTGTAATATCCAACATATGGGAGAAAATATTCATTACATATTCGTTGATTACTAACACTAAATGTAAAACTCTGATGCGTTGCACTCACATGACTTTCGCTACTCTTGTACTAACCATTTTTAAAATATCTTATTCCTTTATCTTCTTCGTGTTAGTTGAGATAAACACTTGCAGAAATTATCTTATTGCTTATTTCCTTGTAGGTACAAGGGAAATATGGGAATACAGTAGGCCATGAGCGATAGTCAAATCTTTTAAAGCTTTCAAATTCCGTTCTCTTTACACGACTAAGATATAAAAAAAATGAATAACGATGTTTCATTTGGAGAAGTATAAGTTCTCCAAAACTGACACAAATAACAAGGCATATCTCCGAAAAGATTCACTATACCAAAAATGTGTTTTAGCAAGATCTACATTTTTTTTGATAGTAACATTTGGCCTATCCCTTACGGTTTACCAGTTATGCAAGTCATCCAGAGTAAATAGGACTAAATGGGCTATAGCCAGAAAATTCAAGATATACATTTCATTTGTCATAAAAAAACATGTTAAACATATGGCATTTTAGTCAAAATCGTTAGAGCCATTTTCAAGAATATCAAAATTTTCGAAAAATGTTCCATGTAAAGTGTACTTTAGGGTGAAGAAATTTTCTTCAAAATCTTTGTGTCTTATCGTTGAAAGACATTAAGCTTAAATACCAACTTTTATTTTTAACCGATTTTTCATTTTTGAGTTATGCTGTCCAAAGCCTGACACACAAACACACACACGGACTTTTTTCTAAAAATGCTTTTCTGGATTCAGGGGACCTCAAAACATATATTTACGGTGAAACTTCGACATCGAATTTTTGGGTGGAATACAATACTTCCTTTACTTACTGGTAGAGAAAGTAATGATGGTAACTTTAATTCTTCTGGCTGTATACAAAAGCTAATAATTCTGTCAAAACTTACCACGTAAATTTGGAATTGTTATCTTTATAAAGGTAAAGTTTTCTTATTTTCCTCTGACACTCATTACGAAAATAATTATAACACGGAACTTGATCTCGTGGGTGCTGAAACGGAAGACACTGTTTCACGCTTAGGACGATATATTGGTTGTAACACTGCCTTCTTTGATCGTGGTGACACCGGGTATTCAGTCCATAGGAACGTATGGTGTTTTATAATATTTTAGTACTGATGAATCTATGCTAGATATCATATTGTTTCAAGAAATGCTTGTTAATCTTTTAAAACGTGTTCAGAATGTGTTTTGTAACCAAAGTACCCAGTCAAACGTAAGAAGCTCTCCGTTGGTGAGCCATATCTGTATGTTCTGATAAATCTACTGGTGTTTAACTAAGATCGGGTTATTGTTCTCACTCCATGTTAGCAATTTCACGTCGTCATCGTCTCTAAGGCCAACATTGGAGGTTCCGAGAGCGAGGAGTTCGTCGCCTCCGATGATAAGGTGATGATGAGGAAGGATGGACGTCAAACCCTATTGGGCCTTAGGATACCTCGCATGAGCTGGTCAGGACTGAAGACATGAATAGGGCTGCTTTGAAGTCACCACCCTGGACCAAAACGTACCTTTCCAGGAGGTAAGCCTCAGAACCTATTATTGGAAGAAAGATGGCTCCGACATACAACCTCGATGATCACTCAAAACCTTTCTTTGCTTCTATGAAAGCAGAAATTAAATGGAAGGATACACTATTAAACCTTATCCTTAATGTCCTAATGCCCACAGTGTGTGAGTATTATACTCAGGAGTGAACGGAGAAGTAACCTAGCACTGTAGTTTTATGCAAAGGTACTGAATTAACAGCCTATGTTCCACACTGAATGTGACAATGAAGAAGAAACTAACACTTGGGACCATCATGATCCACAGCACCGTCCTAGCTGCTGCATTCTGAATTGCACAAGCACAAATAGGATCTATATGTATTACTCGGGAGAATTGGCGGGCTATAGTAATAGCCTTGTAAAACGCAGGTGGACATAGGCACTGTATTGCATATGCACTGAAAATCAAAGCCTTGTACTTGTTTAAAACAAAAGTCAAAGTGAAAGAGCACAAATCATTCAGAAGACACAGAGGACATTCAGAATACACATCGCGCGAAAATCAGAAAGCAGAATGAATCATAGACGAGGACTATGCTAGAATACAGTGATCTATGACAAACGTATGGGAAGTTATGTCTAAAAGTGTTGATCTAAACCAGGCTATTCCCAACTTCACAAGCGCCTATACTTGTCCACATTCGTCCTGTTATTTTACCAACGCAATTCTCAGGGGACGTCATCTGCATTCTCTTTTATCCCTAAGAATAAACTAGCGTTATTTACTTATTCTGTTTTTATGTGTGTTTTACTAAGAGCATTTGGATAATTAAAGTGTACCATGTCTGCTATGTAGCTTTAGATGTATGATATTATACATTTGGCAATAAACAAGTTTCAGGTAAGGCAAGTCTACAGAAGATTTAAATTGAATCAGAGTATCATATCTTTGTAATTAGTTTGTTTCAATAATTATTTTGCTGGCGTGATTTTACTAATATCAGTTTAAGTTCTTGTATATGTATACCATAATTTGCACTTCGAAATGTGATTTTAGCTGCTACACTTTAATTCATATTACTAATTAAAGATGTGGTCGTGTTCTTGGCGCGGTGGTAGAGCTGATGCTTACCAAGCAGGAGCTCCGAGTTCGATTCCTGCTGCTGGCATGGGGAGACCTAGTTCGGGGTGCACTCAGCCTCGTTAGGTCCCTGAGGAGCCAATTGAGCGGCTACTTGATTGAGAATTAGGACCGCATGACCGGCCGGGAGGGAGGGGGGCCCTCACCACGTCCCACCTCCATCACCCCAAACATGACAGCTGTGGTGAGCAGAGATGGGGACGCAGCGGCCGCGCGGTATGCCTTGGCCCGGGAAGGCCTGTTGCGCCGCGGGTGTCATTTTGTTGATTAAAAATATATTTCCTACCACATGTATTGAACTACTAATGTAATTGTCTTATCTTTATGAATCCATAAAACATTGTGGAATAAGAAAAGGAAGAGTCTGACTGATTAATTCAATACCATGACCGGGATTTGAACCACGAATCTAGCGGTTACCATCCGGCTACTCTAGCCACTGTGCTATCATGGCCAACATGGTGAAACGTCTCACTCTACCCCTTCCAATCCTGTCCTACACACGGCTATTGTGTGGAAAAATATTAATTACATTGTCGCATAACATATTTCAATAGTGAATGTATTGTTTATAAAATTTATCATGAACAATATACAAGTAAGAGTGAAACGTTGTCCAGTATGACACAAACTGCATCTTAAAAATAAACTGTAATACAAAATAGGAAACATATTTTGAACTGCTTAGTAGGAAGTTTGGACCCGTAACTCTATTTTGTGGAATGAAAGATAAATAAACCAGGTAATTGAACGTCAGAAAAATGATCATGTTCATCATGTAGATATTTAATCGGAGCAGCGTTTTAAGAACTCTCTGCAAAACATGATTTACACTCGCGGGGGGGGGGGGATAATATTTCTCAGAAACGTAGTTAGCAGGCAATTTTTTCACCAAGAAAAAAAAAAAAAAAAAAAAACACCTAATTGAATAAAACGTCAAAGTAGCACTTCAACTTTTTTAAGCTACAAGAATTGCATAATTTCTCTTGTAAAGTATCGTACATGCATTAATTGACAATTTCCCAATATACCAAGACATATACCGGGTGTCCCAAAAACACCGACAACGCTTAGTATGTTGTACGGGATGGCAAACTGCATGTTTTTCAAATAGGAACCGCTGTCCGGAAATGCACGGTTTGTAAAATTCAAATGTTTAAAATAGCTTAAACGGAATAGTTTGAAAAATTGGAGATGTATCGTTGTGCATGCTTCTTACTATTGACAGTCCTGGTTTTTCCTGTAACTATTTCAGGAAGCAACTTACCAAGAAATAGTACTTACTGAAAGGTTGATGAGAAAAACGATGAGGTTTATATTGTCTGACCACGACAAGAAGGCGAGCTACAGGAATGTGCTACATAAACATATTCTATCGTTCCCATCATGTTTATACACGCTAGTATTATTGTCAGATAAATGCCTAATATCTATCACAGTAGTTATGTACTATCTTTCACAAAAGTAAATACCCATCTTCCGTGAGACGTGCGCGAAGGGTCACCTAATTCTCAGGCGTGCTTGTATAGGTGGTATGAGAATTAAATTAGTCATGCTTCCCTTGCTGTTCGGAGGACATGGCAGCCATGTCACCTCGCAACTCACAGCACCTCACAGTTTGGAAAATGTTTTATTTATGAAATGAGCCGGATTCGAGCCATATGATTCGATAGTCTGACCTTCCTAGATAGGTATAGGTATATTATTCTCTTGCTCCGCTCTCACTTAGATAAGTCCTCTTATGTTACTAGTCGTGAATCCAACCAGCTCACTTCAAGCATTCTTTGCTATTGGGTGTTCCTTACGTATAGTACATAAACAAAATATTCTACACAGCTAAAATCAGTGTTACCACGTCATAACGTTTCTCTGCTCATTAAAGATTTTATGAAAACAAGCAACTGACAACAAAGACTTGGACAAGAATAAAATTGTTTTTGTTCGTTTAATCTGAATCTAAAGAAATTTGCATTTCCACTAATGGTCCCTTTATTATTTTTTATTTTAATAGTGTTTAACACCGGGTTTTCATACGGCACCACAAGTAATGACACTGCTGATACATGAAATGAAGTGATAATGGGGAAAGGAGATTTGGGAAGGAAGCATTTACCAGGGGGAGCTAAGTAAAACCTGGGAGATGACGGGATTTGAAAAGCAGAATCGTTTCGGTCATTTCCACTAAAAAGGAAAAGGAGTTGACAAATTATAGAACAATCGTGGAAATTTAATGAACCAGTATTCCAGTATTTGTAGACCTGAAAGAAGCTTTCGATAGGGTAAAATTAAAAGACGTAGTACATATATTGCAAGAAAAGGGCGTACCCAAGTAACTGATCAAACAATAATAGAGATCAACACAGACTGCAAGTAAAGGAACAAACTGAAGGAATAACAATTGGTCAGGGAATTAGGCAAGGCGATTCCTGAAGTTCATTCCTTTTCTGTCTTATAATGGATAAATTGAATGAAGGTCTGCCAAAAGAGTGGTGATACAAGATGGGAAATACAAGATTTCATATAATATGCTACACAGTTGATGCTCTCCTTATATCAGAAACAGAACATGGATTACAAAGGCTATTACACCAAATCAGTACAAAGGAATATATATGGAAATAAATACACGTAAACTAAACGGCATCGAAAGAAGCATTCAAGTGCAAATTAGAAGTGGACAGAAAAATTATTGAACAGTTTTCAGAACTTTAACTTATTCAGGATGAATAAAAGACATAATCTGACGAAATAAGTATATGGTAGTAAAGTCGGCATTTATAAAACAATAAACCAATAGTAACGTATGCAGCGGAAACCAGGGCAGATACAATCAAAACAAAACAAATATCAAGTACATGCGAGTTGAGAATATTCAGAAAGAATCTAGGGAAAACCTTATTAGATAAAATGCACAGTACAGAAATGAGGGAAAATTCAAGATATAACAACATTTATTAATAAGGAGCAGGAATACTGGAACGCAGACGTTTAGGGGGGAAAAGGACAAGAAGAAAACCCGCTAGGGGATGGATTGACAGCACTTAAGAGTCATCCAAGGAATAAAAGGGGAAATGAATATGGATATTATCCTATACATAATAATAATAATAATAATAATAATAATAATAATAATAATAATAATAATAATAATAATAATAATAATAATAATAATAATAATAATAATAATAATAATAATAATAATAATAATAATAATAATAATAATAATAATAATAATAATAATAATAGTAATAATAATAATAATAGTAATAATAATGATGATGATGATAATGATAATGATAATGATAATGACAATGACAATGACAATGACAATGGTAATGGTAATGGTAATGGTAATGGTAATGGTAATGGTAATGATAATGATAATGATAATGATAATGATAATGATAATAATAATAATAATAATAATAATAATAATAATAATAATAATAATAATAATAATAATAATAATAATAATAATAATAATAATAATAATAATAATAATAATAATAATAATAATAATAATAATAATAATAATAATAATAATAATAATAATAATAATAATAATAATAATAATAATAATAATAATAATAATAATAATAATAATAATAATAATAATAATAATAATAATAATAATAATGATAATAATAATAATAAGAAGAAGAAGAAGGAGGAGGAGGAGGAGGAGGAGGAGAAGAAGAGGAAGAAGGACAAGAAGTGATAACCTCCATTATATTTAATATACCTAAAAGCACTGTTTTCTCCTACCTTAAATGATGAAAAGATATTGAATATTAGTCCCATGCGTATTGTATTGAAGATGTGTAAATAAATAAAAGCAGTTGGTGTGTTGAAGCGCTGGTAATGAATGTGAAGGTGCTGGAATACAGTACGTAATCTAAGGAAGTGAAATGTGCAGTATTGGGGTCAGCATATCAAAAGAAGCCCTGGCTGACTTGTCTGCTTTAGCGGAAAGACAAAGCTTAGGCTCCGATGCCTTTAATAGCTTGTCAATGGGACCTTTGTTAATGCTTAACTAGCCATTAAAATTTGACGAAGGCTCTCGGAGGGCAGGGCAGGCACGCACATAGAGAGGGTGTTAGCTAACTGTTCCACAGCAACAGACCAGTGGCTACTAACCCTCCCTTTTGTCAACGCTTCCTTCATCCGCAGCAGCACTGTTAATTAATACGGTGAACCTTTAGAGGCCCCACGTCACTTGCAAATACGCCGCCTATACTAACCTAATCATTAGCTTCCCTCCAAGGCTGAAATCTGAGAAAACTGTGTCTTCTTTTGGTATACAGGATAACATGGCTTCCTCTTTAACAAGAGACAAAGGCCTTGTTTGTTAGGTATAGATGGGGGCTGCAGCACATAGGTACGTCATTTAAATAAGACCGTACTGCGAGTTTGCAGTAGTTCCAAACCTGGTAATTGAGCACCAGCAAACTCCAAGAACTCAATAGCAAGAACATGCTTTATATGGACATTTTAGCGTTAAGCTTTATTCAGTAAAAATAATACAAATGTCTTATGATATGCGCACGCCCAAGAAATAGTTTATCTTGATATTCCGTGATTAGCCTTCGAAGCACCCTTCATTTTGATTGAATGCTTTATAGTTGATGAAACTAGTAAACCATATGATACACAGAAAGACTGGCGCACAAAAATCCGAATTAAAACGCAATTTATACCGAGTCATTTTTCTGTGGATGAACCGTTTCCGAAATATGTTTTGAATTTTCCAATATTTCATGCTTTTTGAGGCGCTAAGGTCACCATTCCTTTCTGATGTAATGGAATTACAGCGCCTCACTCTTTAATTAGTTGGTTATTGGGTCGGCCTTCTGTATTCCCTTTGTACCTGCTACAACATATGTAATGGAAAGATTTCTGCTAACGTGAACAGGATAGGAAAATAAGCTGTTGGAATATTTCGTGGAAGAGATAAAAATACACGATAGTGGCTTTTTCTTGGTGGTGTAACAAATGACAAGTCTGGTTACTTCTAATGTCACTTTGTTTATTCTAAAAGTTGAATCACAAAACAAAGTTCTCTGTTTTATCGTTAACACAGTTTACAACTCGTGACCTTGTTCTTTTGTATCGTAACCTTGACACAAATGCTGTTCACTGTCTGCATTTCGCGCCGACAGGTCTACTCACTCACTCACTCACTCACTCACTCACTCACTCACTCACTCACTCACTCACTCACTCCCTCACTCACTCATTCACTCACTCACTCACTCATTCACTCACTCACCCACTCACTCACTCACTCACTCACCCACCCACTCACTCACTCACTCACTCCCTCACTCACTCATTCACTCACTCACTCACCCATTCACTCACTCACTCACCCATTCACTCACTCATTCACTCACTCACTCACTCACTCACTCACTCATTCACTCACTCACTCACTCACTCACTCATTCACTCACTCACTCACTCCCTCACTCACTCACTCATTCACTCACTCACTCACTCACTCACTCATTCACTCACTCACTCACTCACCCACTCACTCACTCACTCACTCACTCACCCACTCACTCACCCACCCACCCACTCACTCACTCACTCCCTCACTCACTCATTCACTCACTCACTCACCCATTCACTCACTCACTCATTCGCTCACCCACTCACTCACTCACTCATTCACCCACTCACTCACCCACTCACTAATTCACTCACCCACTCACTCACTCATTCACTCACTCACTCATTCATTCACTCACTCACTCATTCACTCACTCATTCACTCACTCACTCACTCATCCAACCACCCACTCCCTCACTCACTCATTCACTCACTCACTCACCCATTCACTCACTCACTCACTCATTCACTCACCCACTCACTCACTCATTCACTCACTCATTCACTCACTCATTCACTCACTCAATCACTCACTCACCCACTCACTCATTCACTCACTCACTCATTCATTCACTCACTCACTCACTCATTCACTCACTCACTCACTCATCCAACCACTCACTCATTCACTGACTCATTCATTCACTCACTCACTCAACATTAACTGGTTCAACATCTGACGTATGTGGGCGTACGACTCGCTTATAAAAGAACAAGAGGCTTATTTTCAATAGCTGTTTATAAAGTCTGGTCTTAGAAAGAAGAGTGCATTAAATACATGCTTGTTCATTGTGCAGTACTGAATGGACCTAAGCCAGTTTACCACGGTTGACCCGAAAGTCACAGAGGACAATCACACCCAGGACGGCAGTCCCGGTGGGGTCCCTAACCTCTCCAATAATAATTACATATTGACGCTGGCGGAAACCTGTTGGTGGGTCTACTGTTTTCAACAGGAGAGAAGTTCCCGAGGAATTAGGCGCTAGAGGGGATTACAGATTAGAAACGCTTCCGACACCTTGCCTACTCTTGTTTATGATACTCAGTTATAACCCATTCAGAGACATATGGCCAACATTTGGCACCTTCTGCTTTTGTGAAGGACGTCTTTTCAGCTTTAGTATACATAGTGAATTCTATATGTGTACATCGAGTGATACTGCTTCTGCAGAAGCACCAAATAGTGATGTCTAACGTGAGTAAGAAAGACAAAACTGTTCACAGTGTGGAGCCACCAGTGTTGAACATTCTTGCTCCTTGTGTAGCATGCGTTCTTCGTCACACCATCCAGCAGGGCTGACAGTCCACAAAGAAAACTCCACCACCGCACGCCTCACCCGGCATCCACTCGCCTGATCCTTCAACCCTCAAACATAACGCAGTTAGACCTTCGCCAAGAAGATTGAGACCACTCCAGTGATGATTCCCACCGCAGGTCTGGACATCAATGTGCCAGCAGACCATGGCTTATCAGCCGGGAGGAATCCACTATTTATTATTGTAACTCTAGCCCTGAAAGCTTAGGATTGCTCATGACGTTGTGGTGGGGTGGTTTTCCTCCGGGTACTCCGGTTTCCCCCACCATCTTATTCTACCGGTGCTCCATCTTCATTCCATGTATCATCAGTGCCACCCACCTAGCGGGCGTTAAACACTACAAAAACGCTCATAACGCGATTAAATAACAAAACATTGAGTTAGGACAACTCACGGTATTACATAACCCACCTACCAAAGAGGGGGAAAAAAAAGTAAAATAAAATAAAATCTTATGTGTAGCACTCACATGACTTTCTCTACTCTTGTACTAACCATTCTAACAAACTCTTATTCCTATATCTCCATGTTAGTTAAGATAAACATTCGTACAAGTTATCTTATCGCTTATGTCCTTGTAGCTGCAAGGGGAATATTAGAATACAGAAGGCTTTGTGCGACAGTCAAATCTTTTTGACCTTTGAGATTCCGTTCTCTTTGCACGATTAACATATAATAAAATTAACAACGTTCTAAGTTTTCTGAAACTCACACACATAACAAGGAATATCTCCTAAATGGTTCACCCTACAAGAAAATTTATTGAGACATAAATTGTGCATTTTAGCAAGATATACATTTTTTGTACAGTATAATTTGGTCTATCTCTGACGTTATGCAAAAGTCGTCCAGAGTAAATACGACTACAGGGGCTATAGCCAGAAAATTCAAGATATACATTTCATTCGTCATAAAAATATCTCAAACATGACACTTTAATCAAAATAGAGCCATTTTCAAGAAAATCAAAATTTTCGAAAAATCTTCCATGTAAAGGGTAGTGTAGGGTGGGGCTATTTTCTTCAAAATCTTCGTGTCGCATTCTTGAAAGACACTAAACTTAAATACTTACTTTGGTCTTTAACCTACTTTTCATTTTTGAGTTATGCTGTCCACAGACTGACAGACACACAGACACACAGACAGACACACACGGACCTTTTTCTAAAAGTGCTTTTTTGGATTCAGGGGCCTCAAAACACATATTTCCCGTGAAATCTCGACGTCGAATTTTTGGGTGGAATACAATACTTCCCCTACTTACCAGTAGAGAAAGTAAAAAAAAAAAAAAGTAAAAAAAAAAAAAAAAAGCAAGATCAGAGTGGGGCCAAAAGAAATCGAACCCGAGGCCCCCAAATTCAAGTCTCAGACGTTATCATGGAGCCATGTTGTTCGACCCATCACTCTTACACCTACAAGTGCAACTGCTGAAAACCATAACCACCGACATGTTCTTTCTTGTGCGAGAATTTCCTGCACCTGGGATTTCGTTCACTCAAGCAGACCTTGGTACAGCTTTTCTGTGGCTGGCTCGTGACACTGTGTGCAACACAAGTACAAACTTTTGGAGCTGAAATAACCCAGCTATAGTAGTACTTGAACACTAACCAGATATGACTACATTTGTACTATCTATGAGTATAATACTGATTCCCAATAACCTTTAGAAGCCAATCGAACTGGGAGAATAGGGAATAATGTTAATGACAACGCTGTTTATAGTCTGGTAACTGCAGTCATAAAATTCGCTGATTATTCTATTTGTTTTTAGTAACGCTATATATTTTTCACTTTAATGAGGTGATTTTTAGAGTGCCAGGTCAATAAAATTGCCCAGCCATTTAGAGACAAATAAGGGTAGTTAACCGAATACGCCATTTCGAGCGTAGATATTCGCTTCAAACGAAAATAATTGCATTAATTCCTTCTAAATTTGTACCTTAAGCTATATTTCTTTTGTCCCTCCCCTGCTACACAGGAGACTATCTAGAAGACATAAAGGTCTCTCTATTCCAATTTGCAGTTTTTAAACTCTAAATATGAACAACAACAGCTGTATGTGTGTAATTATCGAGAGAGAGTATTTCATATATCTGCTCTATCTGCAACTTTTCCTTAAATATGTTGTTTTAGTGTAACACACTTACAGCGGTAAACACAGTATAACAATGGCCACGCCGTGGCCGAGTGGTTAGACCATTCGCCTCTCACCAAAGCGGCGTGGGTTCGACCCCAGACGACTGTATATGTCATCAGTGTCACCACCTGCGGTGCCGCATGTAGTAAAAGCGGGCGTTAAACTCTATAAAGAGAACAGTATAATAAATTTCATTTTCTAACAACTTAGAGACAACAATGGTTGGTCTTGTTGCGAAAGGTTAATTACTTCAGTAAACAAAGGTAACAACGACACGTATTATAAAGGTAGGCAACTTTTTACTGCTTTCTATTGTTCCTCACTATCTGGTATTTGTCCATATACGATATTATGATGAAAGGGCGGATAAGTTTAGTGCACATGGGTTCTATTGTTGCTCTCTAGGAGGTAGACGACTGCAGGTTTCCTCTGATGCGCGTACGTACACGGCGACTGAGGGGTACCGGTTACGTCATACGTCATTGGTGCCCAATGTGTGTGACTACACATGGCTCTGCTCTCTAATTATGGCAATAACAACATTACAGTGATTTACTTCAGGCACAGAGAATAAATTGGTGCATTCAGCAAGGCAGAAACTGTTGCACATGATATTCCTGATGATTATTTGCATGAAGCAATCGCATACCTAGATGTCCAGCATTTACGTGGGCTCCATAGTCGGCATACATCGCATCCCCTGAAATATTCCTGTCGTGCACTCATGCAGATTCATGATGTCAGACAGAAGGTTTGAATGAGTTATGTATACCCAACAGGTTAGATGATATGCAGGGAATTGGCCTTAGGTAAGAGCCATATTGTCTACTCGTGGAGGTTCATATAACAGCGAAGGTGTTCGAAGCTCTTGGGAGAGTTATATCTGAAAGATCACACATCGAGGGGATTAACTTCAGGTAAAAGACATATCATGTACTCGTGGAGATCAGACATCGGAGAGAAGTCTTTCAAAGCCTTTGGACGAGTTGTAACAGGCAATTACAAGGCACATGGAAGAAATTAGCCTCATGTAAGAGCCGTTTCATGTACTTGTGGAGATTAAAGATATAAGAGAGAATATTTTCGATGCCTTGGACTACGGTTGGCATAACGTGGCTGGAGGAGTTGGTCAACGCAGAATCCAATGCTTGCCAGGCGTTGCTGTGTTGTATAGTTAAAACATGCTGTGAAATCACGCTGTAAAGACGGTGATATAAATATCGCTTGTATCCACAAAATGTATTTGCACAACAGGAAAGGGAATAGTAGTGGTTAGAGATCAGCCGCTGTTAAATGTTGTGTCTGTCATAGTTATGGCGGCCACATGGAGAAACTTAGCCTTATATACCTACTTGTGGAGATTCATAGTACCACAGAAGGGGGTTTCAAAGCTTCTGGAAGTTATACCCTAAGTACCGACGGATGAGATGACTCCATTGTAACGAGTGAAACTTGGTAGGATCTGGGTTGAATTCCCGTCGACCGCCCAGTCTGATCCGCCGTTTTCCATGGCTATCCATCGATATGCAAATTTTGCAATAAATTATCATCTACTATGATTTCTTTCCTTCCCTCTTCCTTTCCTTCTTTTCCCTTTCATTACGTTTGCTTCTCACAGTTCAGGTGTTGTCAAAGTTTCGCGGCACGGATATTTGCTGCAATAAAAGAACACTCTAAGTGGGCTAGAGGTCTGCCTGGTCCAACGGATCATTCATCGCGCTCTCAGGGCAGCTCCAGTAACGGGTGGAATTTTGGACCTAGTAATTGTTAGGGACTTCCATGCGTTTCTAAGGATTTACCTGTGCCCTATAGCATCCTCTGGTTCCTTCAACTCGTCCCTTCTTCTTCTGCGTGACAGATCTCGCTTAGGTTGTATACAATATGCCACACGGGCTGCGCCACACAAGGAAGGAGTTAGCCTCAGATAAGGACGTACATGTCATGCACGTAATGGTGTAATCTAAACAGTACCCTCATCCTTCTGGAATATATTTACAAATTACAGAAAAATAAATAGAAATCATCATTCTACAATAACTTTATTTGATGGTCTTCCAGACGGATAACATTACAAAATATAGACGGTTCAATTTTATGCCTTTTGCCTAAAGATTGGGAGATATACATGCTAACAGTTACTTAAGTAATAAAGTCTCCGATTTCGTATTTTCCTGAGCCATGCATCTGTGCTTCATAAACTAGACTCTTTTAAGCAGTGAAATGAACGCCTGCTTGCTATGTTGGTTCCATGAACTATAATGTAACAGAGTTTGGGCTGCTTTATAACGTGGTTCTCTGAAGCAAGCCATCAAAAAGGTCCGTTTAAGTTTATTGGAGCCTTTGTTACTGGAGAGTGGACAGCACCACTGCATTGTTTTAGGAAAGAAAGGGGGAAATAAAGCTTTATATTGCAGCAAGCTACGCAATACGCAATGCACACAACATTTCTGGCATTATTTCAAATACAAGGAATGGTGTAGAGTTATCTTGGGTCAGTTCCAATCGCGCTTCGTTGGAATGGATGTGGAGCCCCGACTTAGTCCGTTAACTAGGTTTCGTGTCATGGATATGCTTTCGCCATCTAAAACAAAAGACCGCAGTACGTGAATAGCATGCATGGTGAAAAATAATAACAATATAGTTCTGTCCTCTCGAATCGAACTGCACAAAACCTGCAGTGTGTCAAAAACAACTAACCAGCTTCATACAAAATGAAACGTATAACTGTGTCCCGTGCTCGCTGCCTATAGAGGTAGAATGTGATAAATTGCATTTACTGCGATGATAACTTCAAAAGGCATAGGGAACAAAAAGAGGAAAACAGTTCCTGACTTCTTGAAAAATACTATTTCCACTAGAGTGCGCCCGCTGTAATCTGCCGTAGCATACGCGTTTGGTCTTCTGGTAGATTTGGATTTCACCACTAACAGCAGCTTAGGGTACTTCTCTTCACTTCTAGTTTTTGCAACTCCGGCTCTTTCAGATTTAAAAGGGAAAATCCTTGGACTTCCTCAAGCAACATTAACTGAACATCGATACAGTGACACCAAAAACCACTTAACCCTGTTCCGGTTTTAAGAGGCTCATTTCCAATTTAGCTGAACCTTCGCTTAAAGGATGTCTGCTGAAACCTTTTGCCTCATGGTCGCAAATGTTACTCCTTTGTTCACAGATATCACTTCTGGGGTAGATTATGCCAATTTCTGCTTATGGGAACCATAAACTAGATCATAACGACGCCTTACTAACACTGCAGAAGCCGAATATGAGTGAGGGAAACAAACACAAGGTACTCGCTCTCTTAATTCTACAGCCTTCTGCAAGTAGTTTAGCCCTACCTTTGTGATTATGAAATATTTAACTTAATATATACATGGTTCATTTATTTTGCAAACATCCAAACTGTACATGAACACGATATGCTGACTACCCTTGATAAAAGTTTCATTTTCCGTGCACCACAAAGAAGACTAGCTTAACAGTGTTTAATACATTAAGTTCGCCAAGGAGCCATGATTGTGTTCACCAGCACTACTTTTAGTGCTTGCTCTTTTATGTAATATTCACACATTCGCTTTTGTGACTGTGGACATTCGCTCTGGTGCATCCCCCAGTGATCCTTTGGCTAAGGTTTTGAAAGTGAAAGATATTTCCTGAATGTTGCAACGGCTTCAAATCCTTGAGGTTCATCGGTCGCAGCACTACAGGTTGAGACAACTGATGTAAACACTATTTCAGGAATTGGCAATTAAACCGTTTAACGGGAATATGTGAGGTTCTGGGTTTGCTCCCAAAGTCAATTTTATTTAAACTGTAGGGGTAAGAAGTCAAGGAAAACGAAACTAAATGTGAGCAGGCAATCTAAAAGTACATGTGAGCTGTAATCCGTTTTGAACTATGGAATCACATTTTTTCTGCAGTCTGGTATTGGCTTTCTACGTGAGTGAATTAGTTATTATTTTGATTATTTTTAATATTTGTTTTGATATCACAGTTACAAACTGTCATAGTTCGTGGCAACGCTTGAGTCCTATACTTTACACACTCTTTTAAACGACAGTATAATGTTTATTGGGGTTAATGCGAGTTTTATGTTTCTTAGTGCCATTTAATAATCCACATGCCTGCGGCAATATTCACTCGCCATTTTCATACGTTACAAAACGCTTAGAGATATTTCAAATAATGGAATTTCACTTCGAAAATGTAATGGGCAGCGGCTCCTGGCAGGTAATGTGATTAAAATACACAAAAGTGCATCAGGTAAATTGGGGGAAGTGAAGCAATGGTTTTATCAAGCCTTTAGGCAAATCTCACTTAAACAACGAGTTCACTAAAATTACCCTAAGCAATGTATTGATTTAATACAGTATTGAGTGTTTTCACTTAGAGACCTTGTATGCTTTGGGGTGTTACATATTCAAGTACTCATACTCATTCTATATTCGGTAATGTGTTTTACTAAACAGTGTACACAATTACAAGTATTAATTGTATTCTAAAATTAAGTTTGTGCTAAAGGCACATCCAAATTTATTGAGTTCTGTTGTTTATACAAACCAGATTCAAATCGCAAGAGGAAGTCTCTGAGTCATGTTTAATACTTACCTCCAAAACAGAATCAATTACCGGAGAACTTCTAAAACAATAACCACAAGCAAATATCGTCAGTAGCGCACAAACATGTACCAGCACAAAATAAGTAGTAAATAAGAGTCCCACACATGGCTTGTGTGTTTAAAAACACCAGCAGTAAGCTTGTTGGAATAAGCAAGTAGCAAATGCTACATTGAGACTTGGTTGTTTATAGTTATAAACAAGTTATAGTTATACATTATAATTTGTACTGCACTACATGGAAAGGTAATAAATAGCAATATTCAGGTATACAACTTTTAATTTGAGGTGAACCATCAACAATAACAACAATAACTATAATAGTAATAGTAATGATGATGATGATGATGATGATGATAATAATAATAATAATAATAATAATAATAATAATAATAATAATAATAATAATAATAATAATAATAATAATAATAATAATAATAATAATAATAATAATAATAATAATAATAATAATAATAATAATAATAATAATAATAATAATAATAATAATAATAATAATAATAATAATAATAATAATAATAATAATAATAATAATAATAATAATAATAATAATAATAATAATAATAATAACAATAACAATAACAATAACAATAACTGATAATAATAATAACAATAACAATAACTGATAATAATAATAATAATAATAATAATAATAATAATAATAATAATAATAATAATAATAATAATAATAATAATAATAATAATAATAATAATAATAATAATAATAATAATAATAATAATAATAATAATAATAATAATAATAATAATAATAATAATAATAATAATAATAATAATAATAATAATAATAATAATAATAATAATAATAATAATAATAATAATAATAATAATAATAATAATAATAATAATAATAATAATAATAATAATAATAATAATAATAATAATAATAATAATAATAATAATAATAATAATAATAATAATAATAATAATAATAAGAAGAAGAAGAAGAAGAAGAAGAAGAAGAAGAAGAAGAATATCTTTGAAAAGCATATGATGTTACTTACAAAATACATTATCCTCATCTTTATGATCAGTTTATAAATCTAAAGATCCTTTTTCAGTTTATGTTAAGAATTGGAATCATCTGATACATGCAAAGTGTCATAAAGGAATGACACTATCATCACAAGGTAGATGATGCACTTCTTCCAAATTCTTCAAATTTTGTAATTCATAGCTTTCATTCCTGTTCTTGAGAAGTATTAACATGTACTTGCAGTCACAAAGATATATTGCACAACTTGCCCTCTGCGATACATAACTGCCGATTAGTCATTCTTGGAGCCAAAGAACTGAACAGATCAGGTTGTCGCTCCAGCAAACAGTGGAGTAAAGTGTAATATTAAATGTCCTAGTCAGGCAATTGCATAGGCGCGTTCGTTCGTAAACCAGAACATTTAAATAAATGTAGGGGTCTCCCAAGCCCTTAGCGACCACTGGAGGGTTAAGGGCTATGCACCATCAGTCTGTACGAACACATGGCGTAGATATTTGCTTACTAGGTGGCACTCATGTTTGGGCCGCCTCCAGATATCCACGGTTCCACCTCAGTAAGCTAATCAGATCCCTGTGCAACTCTGTCGACCGACCTGCAGTTGCGAGTGGCCTCCTGCGGTGCCCTCAGTCCTTCTGTTCCTGCTGGAGGAACAATCCACTTAGATCGGGGTGCGGGATGCTTCCTGGCCATAGTCATAGTCCTAAGTACTTCAGAAGAAGCATCAAAGGCCATTTTAGGAGCTTCTGGTGCTGACATTTACAGTTGCCAATAGTGAACGCAATTATGGATTTGACATAGTGAACTTCGAGGTCATATATGAATAATTATGACAGTGTGTTTCTCTTGAGCCTAGTTCTTTCTTACTGTTTGGTACAGCATTGTTTAAGTATACATTGCAGCTCAGTTTACTTCCAGTAGCGCACGGTAGGTGTTGAAGCCATGGCTGTATGTGTTAACACACACTTTCAGTGGACATGATTTGACTTTTGTTCTGGCGATGACATCCTCATCTGCTGGTCCGTGCTCCTCCAGTTCTTCTGGAGATCAAAGTCCGGTTTTCAATTCATTTTACTTGCTATACTTAAACGTTATGCTGCTTAATTGCCAAAGGTATTGTTTTTGATAAACGAAACCTCTTTGAGAAAAAGAAGGACTTTTTGTAGGATGCAGAATAATTCATTATCAATTCATTAGATTATGCATGATATCCTACTATTTAGTAACGGAAGGAGTATTCTAGGTAATATGCTAATGAAGGAAAAGCTGAACATAAACATCAAAATGACGACCATATTTATTGAAATAAAAGCAAAAGTTATAAACTGGGGACTTCAAAATGAGATAAAGGAGTTGTACAATTTTTGATACTTAGGATATAGCACAAACTGTGTGAGCTATTGCCAGGACAGTAAACTGGGAATAGCAGTATAAAGAGGTTTCTAGCAGAAAATAAAGCCCAACGGAAGGGACCAGTGTCATACCTTGAGAGAACTATGTAATTGTACAATGTGAAAACCCTGGCTCCACGGCGATCTGAAGCAAAGGAATGAAATAATATGTCAAAGAATGATATATACCGCAAATAGAGATCAAACTGTTTTAGAACGAGTAAGCACGACGAGCAAAACAAATGAACAAAGTAGAGGATAAAAGCGAGGAAAACGGACATCCTAAGGACCTTTTTCACATTTAGCACTTAACATGGTATCAGTTTGCAGCGTTAAGGCACTGCACGCAGATCTCTCTTCCTAGTTACACTGTTGGTATTCTTTGCATATGTCCTCTTTCTCACAGGCAAACTTCTGCTTAACCTTCCAGTCTTACGCTGCAGGTGCCTTTTCGGTTTCAGTGCGGGTAGTTTTCCTAACTTTTAAATTATTTGTAAACCCTGGGCTTGTTATAACCTTGATTAACTGGAAACAACCGGATGTTTGTGTTTTGTTTATGTGTTCTGTGTTTGTTTCTTGCATTAAGATTGTGTGCCTTACTAAGATAAATACAATACTAAATTACACAGTTGATTTTGCTGTAAATACTTAAACTGGGTGGGAGGCAGTAATCTATGACATTAACTCGTCTAGCGCTTAAACGAAGCACTGCAGCAAAAAACTTTCCTGAACAAAAAGTATTTCGAATAATGTTATCTATCAGCTCCCAAAGTTTGTCGGTCTCATTTTGGGACACCTATATAATATTATCTTGCCTCCACCATCGTCGTCATTAATCGGAGAATTTGTATACTTTGAAGAATTTTCTGAACTTAAGAACAATTTAATACCTCTGGTCACTTTGTTAAAGCGCCTAGCATCGCTAACGGAATGAAGCACTAAAGGCTTAAATAACAGTGTTAGGAAAACTAGGCATATTATAGAAGTTTGGTAATAATATTGTACAGATATTATAGATCTACTCATCAAATAAAGAAATCTGGAGACTTGTGTTAAACCATTGCTGCCACGGAAATGTCCGTCCACTGTTTCTAGACACATGTCTGTCTCCCATATAACATGATAACTCTGAAAGGGACATAATGGCAGGCGAGATCAAAGCAAAGCATGTAATAGGACGAGCTAGGAGCGAGAACAGAAAGCAGAAAGGATGGAAGAAAAAATAAACAAAGCTCGTTCATAGAGAAAAAGAGGAATCAAGAATTAAATAAGATGCGCATGAAACGAGAAAAAGAAACACTGAAATTGGAGCAAATAAGAAAAAGAAAAATATAAAAGGGTGCAGAAGGAAAAAAACGCAAAGAAAGTACCCAGAGTACAAGCAGTGCATGAAGAGAATAACATTCTCCTGCGCACATAGAAAGAGAGTAAATCCTTGTAGAACAGAGCCATCATAATAGCCACTTGATACTGTCTGATGCTCTTTCCTGAGCTAACAAGTAGTGGTGGACAGTTCACAAGCTAGGAAGTATCGGTACTGAAACTTGCCCTTCCTACACTTCAAATGGACTTCTTTATAGAGGCAGCAGTTTCACAAAACTTTTACATTTAAATTACATCACTAAATGCTATTGTTTACCAATTTGCGACTCCAAACGATATTTTGAATGCCCCTTATAAGGCAAAGTAATGAGTTTTTTCATTCCAAGCCTGTCAAGACTGTTCTTCATTTCTGCCGTATTTTGCGAAGTGTAAATAAGTTTTACTTCCTCTACTAGTAAGTAGAGGAAGTATTGTATTCCACCCAAAAATTCGATTTCGAGATTTCACCGGGAGATATGTTTTCAGGTCCCTGAACCCAGAAAAAAAAAGCAGTTTTAGGGAAATGTCCGTGTGTCATTGTGTCTGTTAGAGGTCTGCATGGGCTCGGGCCTAATTTGGAAAATGTTTGTCGGGCTCGGGCTTGAAAATTAAGAGATACAAAATAATGTATTATATATTTTTCCAAGAATAGAATTATCACAGCATTCCACTACTAGGAATTTCTATATGATTATTCTGCTGAAAGTATTCAAATAATAATGATAATAATAACAATAATAATGTCATAATCATAATAAAATTAAATAATCGGGCCGGGCCGGGCTCGGGCCCGGGCACTATAACCTCTTCTCGGGCTCGGGCCGGGCTCGTGCTTGGTTGAGTCCGGGCTGGGCCAGGCCGAACCTATGAATGTCGGCCCGTGCAGGCCTCTAGTGTCTGTCAGTCAGTGGACAGCATAACTCAAAAACGAAAAGTCGGTTAAAAACCAAAGTTGGTACTTTAGTTTAATGTCTTTCAAGGATGCAACACGCAGATTTTGAACGAAATTCCTCCACGCTAAACTATTCTTTGCATATAAATTTTGCTTTTCTTGAAAATGGCCAATAATTTTGATTAAAATGCCATATGTTTGAGATATGTTTATGCCAAATGAAATGAACATTTTGTGTTTTCTGGCTATAGCCTATGTAGTCCTATTTACTCTGGATGACTTGAATAACTGGTAAACCGTAAGAGATAGACCAAATGTTACTGTACCAAAATGTTTTTGTTAGCTAATGCTGGATTTCTGACAATAAAGTCATTGCTCAAAAACACAATTTATGTGGAAATAATCTTTTGTAGAGTGAATCGTTTCGGAGATATTCCTTGTTATTTGTGTGAGTTTGGAAAACTTAAACTTCTCTCAAAAGGAACATCGTTATTATTATGTTAACCGCGCAAAGAGAACGGAGTTTGAAAGCTTTAAAATATTTGACTATCGCTTAAAGTCTACTGTATTCCCATATTCTGCATTTATCCACAAGGAAATAAGCAATAAGGTATTAAGTACAAATGTTTATCTCAAATAACACGAAGAAGATATACAAATAAGAGTTTGTAAGAATGGTTAGTACAATAGTAGAGAAAGTCATGCGAGTGCAACACATCCGATTTTTATCTAATAATATTACTATGTACACATTTTAATGGTAGATGATAGAGATCATTGACGAGCAAGAGTGGGGCTCTAGTGACCTAGCTGTCGACGGGCCCTTAAACCCTACTCACTCACTCACTTGACGAGCAACATTAATGCGAGAGGCTCCGAGGGCGCTGACATGTGGGCATGTAATGATAGGAAGTGGAGGACTGCTTATCTTGGCGCATCTATCAGAATCAAGGCCAAGGTGAAATGGTCAGTTAAGTCTTGGCATAGGCACTTAATGATGTCCCTTATCACTAAGTGCAAGTCAGATAGTGTTATTTTTCTACAAGGAAAGGGGCACAATATGTTGTGTAAATCCACGACTGTGATGGCGTTCGTCAGAGACGGAGAAACTCTTTGGGGGACAGTACACCAATAATGTTAAAGAGACCGCGCAGACTGGATCAAGAGGTCAAGTACTTTTGCAGGCAGTACTGTTAAGGGTACATATGACTGAGTTTTGACGATTTTTTGTAAAAAATTGAATTTTTTTTTATTTTAGCGTTAAAAAATATTACAATCTTTCCTCTATCATATGCATCCATTATTTTTTAAGTTCCGCCATTTTAAAGCAAACGGAAGCCTTCTTTTAAGTCCATGTGCGTGGTATTTAAATGTCCGTATACGCCCACTTTTGGGATATAATGTTATTGTGCGCTGTTACTGTGCCATTTCACTCCTATTTTGATTATGCTGCATGAAGTAAGTGAACAGGAACTTGCTAATGATTGGCTACTGCCATTTTTAATGTAATTGAAAATAGGTCTGAGGGGGAGACATATGGTCCAGGGCAATTCTGAGGTCAGTTTATTTTCTTTTGCCTTTTTCTCAGTTTGCAATTTTTCAGCATTTTGTTCTATACAAAATGCTCCTTGCGGAGCATTTCTTTTCAGAATGGCTTGAAACTTGCACAGTATATAGTAATATGTACTATAAATAAAACTTGTATTGGGTTTTGATATCAGATGGATTTTAGTGTGTTTTTTATCCTTCAGAACAGGCTGTTACGCCATATTTTTTAAAAATTATGAAATATAAATATTTACATTTTTCTGTAAGCCAAACAAATAACCAGATATAAAAACCCAATACAATTCTAATTTATCCTTGTTTAAAGTGCATCTCTACAACATTTTAGAATGATTGGATGAAAACTTTATCGCAAGGAACTTTTTAAGTGTGACTATTAATTTATTTAAATAATTTGCAATATTTCTTGAACCAAGCAACATACAGAGTTGAAACCTTGCACAGCATAATATGGTTAAAATATAAATATGCACACAAAATTTCATAAAAATTGATTAAAAGATATAGAAGTTGGAAAATTCAGTCATATGTACCCTTAAGCTGGTACATAGATATGGTGAATGTTTCAATCTTCGTGTCATTATTTTGAAAAGTAGCTTATGGATGTAGTGAATTTATGTCAATGCTATTCACATTTGCTTTAGCTTCGTGTCCTATCGGAGGGGGAAGGAAAATAGCCCTAGTAATTGTTTTAAATAAATGACGAATAAATACAGAGATACATAAACAGTTGTAGCGGTACATAGTGGAGTAAACCTGAGTTAGTCATGTGGTAGGCAATGTAAAAGTTTGCCATAATCTTAACTTCCGTGTTAAGGAAAATCAATTGATATAAGTTGGGGTAGCTAAGGTAATGAGCGTTCTGCTCAATTCTGTTGACAAGAAAACCAAAACCTTAAAGGGTACCTCAAAATCACTTTGTTCAGAAGTAAATGACATCGTTTCTAAGTCATGTAGACAGAATTATAAACATCAGAAATGAAATGGGGTTCTTGTAATCCAGCGTGTCATATTCTGAAATACATGTCAACTGGTGCACCCTAGCATTAAACAAGAGTCTTAAAAGGAAGGTGCTAATGTGCCATACGTTATGATCATATACAACATGCTCTGGTGACTCACAAAATACCTTGAGCGACCTTCACTTTTTCACCTGCTATCAGTCAAGGTCGTGAGATATCTGCGCTCTCTGAGCACCAGTTGCCCAGGCCTAATATATAAGGACAAAATGTAAATGAAAGTAATGCGCTCTAGGGCTATTGACGCAGCCTAGTGCCTGTTTAGTCCAATTTCACACACACTGTTCTCACATTGTGTTACGCTTGTGTATACTAAGGTAATTTACCCGTTATTGCTATTTGAGCGACCAGACCTTTATCGCAGTGTGGTGACGTAATATAGCGATCACACACAAACTTCAAATCATCAGATATCTACATTTTCTTTAGAGGTATTAATGTGTTTGTGCTGGATTAAATTACTTTAGCTGTGTTAACTTAAATGTCTCACTCATTGAACGGGTATTTACATCATATTAAGGGTATTAATATCAGGCCATAAATATGTTTAATAAAAGCACGTAATCATAACATTTCAAAAATGGCTCAGTGAGTCTCTTAAGTAACCATTCATTTTGCTGAGAATTAGATGTTAGTCTGTCAAAGATTTTGAGACATGGGGTACTTTAAAGGAAACAAAAGAAAGGAACTGGCAAAATGTTTGAGAAAAATTTCATTTGAAATTGTGAACTGCAATAGAGTATTGTATCAGAAGTGTTTGAATGGCTGTACAGAATTATAAATATCTGATGTGTTGCACCCACATGACTTTCTCTACTCTTGTACTAACCATTCTTACAAACTGTTATTCCTATATCTTCTTCGGTTTGTTGAGATAAAGAATTGCAGAAATTATTTTATTGCTTATTTCCTTGCAGGTACAAGGGGAATATGGGAATGCAGTAGGCTTTGAGCGATAGTCAGATCTTCTAAAGCTTCCAAATTCCGTTCTCTTTTCACGGTTAACATAAAACACGAATAACGATATTCCATTTGACGAAAATTTGTTCTCCAAAATCCACACAAATACAATAAATAGCTCCGAAATGGTCTACTCTACCCCCCCCCCCCCCAAAAAAAAAAATGTTTGGACATAAATGGTGTGTTTTAGCAAGATCTACTGTTTTTGTGTAGTAAGATTTGGTCTATCTCTTACGGTTTACCAGCTATGCATCCAGTCATCCAGAGTGAACAGGACTACATGGACTATAGTCAGAAAATTCAAAGTTTAGATTTCATTTGCCATAAAAACACCTCAAACACATGGCATTTTAATCAAAACCGTTAGTCATTTTCGAGAAAATCAAAATTTTCGAAACATTTTCCGTATAAGGGGAGTTTGGGGAGGCGTAATTTTCTTCAAAATCTTCGTGTCGCATCCTTAAAAGATATTGACACACACACACCCACACACGCACGCACACATACAGACACACACGCGGTGCTTTTCCAAAAAAATGCTTTTTTTGGAGTCAGGTGGCCTCAAAACATGTATTTCCGGTGAAATCTCGACATCGAATTTTTGGGTGGGATACAATACTTCCTCTAATTACTATACGTAGTACAGAAAGTAAAAATTGCCGATATATTAAATCAAAGGTACCAAATGAAAGAATGGAGTATAAATATAGGTAAACTTAATTGGATTTTTTCCAGATTTCATCCAAACTCAAGAGCCGAATCAACGTAATGCACTTGTACAGGTCTGATTGGTCAAGGGTCAACAGCTAATGACCTTTCCGATTTTTTGTTACGTAACGAAGCTCGAATTCAAAGAAACAGGCGGAATTTTGCTTTTCTACAAACTGTACTTAGGTCAACTTGTTGCAGGAAATCGTGGATACAACAAGCAGCAAAGTATTTCGTATAAGGCTTCTCCTGGTTTGTCACTTAGAACGCACTTTTTGCTTAAAGCTGTAGGAGAAGTCAAATAATAAACTACAAGACTCTCCAAAAGGAAGGTCGAACCCTAGATATAAAGCCCAGTTTATGGTACACAAAAAGAAAGGGAATTTAAAATCCTGTCTTCTAGTAGGAAATGTAGCATGTACTTTCATTTTTATAAGTTACCGAATGAAATGGCTGCTCGAAATTTGAAAGAAAAAAGGAGACGTTGACTGTTCTATTCTTATGAAGTTCTAACTCCGTATTCCTAACACAGTGACTCGCTGTAAGTGACACAAATGCATTTTAACGCAAATATATACTCCTTTGATGAACCTGGCAATGCACTGGAGCTATCATATTTATTCCAAGCGACTGGACAATCTTGTCTACTCATGCAGGTTGAGCAATATAACACATTCTTACGAAGTTTGGCCTACATTAATTGTCACTATTATGGATTGCTGAGTTTTCTAATTCGTTTGGAGAGCTTAAGTAATATTAAGCTTTACTTGGTTTTACAACAACCTAACTTTTATTTTCATACATTTATTTTCTATGTAATGTTAATCTTTACGCAAAATATAATATGCTGTAGATTCATATTTTTATTATTTTTATTATTATTATTATTATTATTATTATTATTATTATTATTATTATTATTATTATTATTATTATTATTATTATTATTATTATTATTATTATTATTATTATTATTATTATTATTATTATTATTATTATTATTATTATTATTATTATTATTATTATTATTATTATTATTATTATTATTATTATTATTATTATTATTATTATTATTATTATTATTATTATTATTATTATTATTATTATTATTATTATTATTATTATTATTATTATTATTATTATTATTATTATTATTATTATTATTATTATTATTATTATTATTATTATTATTATTATTATTATTATTATTATTATTATTATTATTATTATTATTATTATTGTTGTTGTTATTATTATTATTGTTATTATTATTATTATTATTATTATTATTATTATTATTATTATTATTATTATTATTATTATTATTATTATTATTATTATTATTATTATTATTATTATTATTATTATTATTATTATTATTATTATTATTATTATTATTATTATTATTATTATTATTATTATTATTATTATTATTATTATTATTATTATTATTATTATTATTATTATTATTATTATTATTATTATTATTATTATTATTATTATTATTATTATTATTATTATTATTATTATTATATAATGGTAACAAAACTCCATGTGTTGATTATAGACATAATATGATTAAAACTAGGTACGTTGAAAGGTGCAATAATCCTTTAATTTCAGAGGAAAGGGAACAAAGGGACACATTCAGAACTGGTCAAGGGTACATCTTCTCCTACACAAAACAGTCATTCACCAGTTCTTTGAATAAGCCAAGGCTCTATTCGTGTTATTGCATTAAACACGAAGACTTCTTCCCTCTTTGTTTTCTCAGTGGCTGTCTTTCCCTCCCTCTGCCTCTCTTCATCTTCTGTTTCTTTCTCTCGCTTACCACCTTCCCCCGTACTCCGCACTCCATCACCCTTACACCTCCTCTCTCCTTCTTGTGCAGCGACATGCCACATCTCCCATTTGGTGTTAAACCAAGATTTAGCAGTCAGTGTCCTTTGCAGTGTAATCGGCACTTTCTCGTGATAATGGACTTGTTTACATACGCGAACAATAAAGCTCTTTATCATACCGAAATTTCAAATTTGACCGGAGCTTTCTGCTTGGAATTTCTACTTACATAACACGTAGCAAACAAATTAAATAAATAATGTATACCCGGTGGAAGGGAAGTCATTACATTAATTTAAACCAGTGATAGATCTCGGTATTTGGAACACATTTTGTATTTTACGTTTTTGTGTCTAACCATTTTTTATGGAGGTATTTTAGTTTTATCAAAAACAAGCTGGTAACACTGCAGATTTTGTGGGTGGTCATTTTCCCTAGTCAGTACACAAACAAACAGCGTAACGGTGCGCCTTCAAAACAAACTCATGCCCTGCCTTGTCCTTCCGTGTTTACTGTGGAGGGTAGGGACCAATCACAAGCGTTTTCTCCCAGTGAAAGCGAAAGTGCCCGGCCTGTTTACATTTACAAACTAGTCAGTTCCCTGACCAACCTCAACGCGTGATAGAGCAGCTCAGAGTATTCCTTCACGTCTTTTAAGTGATTAATTATTTCGAAACCCTGTGTGATGTCCCATAATTACTACCGAAGCTATGTCAGAAATAAGTTACTCTACGCATCTTACAAGTAACAAGCTGTTATCTTCGCACATTCCTGTGGAATTACGCATCCAGTTGGGATAAAAAACATTTATTTTTTCGAAATCAGCTGATCAAAGAACAAAATGCATTAGACTTTTTTGTTTGTAATGCTTCTGTGAAGCACATGTTAGAAGGAATGCAATGACTTCCCTTCCACCCTGTATTTATGCTTTGTTTACAATCCCTTTCCCCTTTGAGGAAAGTGCCTAATTATGATGTCCTGCAGAGCTCCTTGTACATGGAACACAAGACGTGTTGCAGACCAAGTTTTATGCCAATTTCCAGTATTCCGTGAAAATATCACATACACACATATACATTTTGAAAATACAATTTCTACCTTCAGGTACTCCATTATACACGACAGAATTATTTATTTGAAATTAAAAAAAGAAAAATCTGATGTGTTACATTCAGATTACTTTCTCCACTCTTGTAGGTACTAACCATTCTTACAAACTCTTATTCCTGTCTTCTTCGTGTTAGTTGAGATAAGCATTTGTAGAAATCAATTTATTGCTTATTTCCTTGTAAGTGCAAGAGGAATACGGGAATACAGTAGGTTTTGATCGACAGTCAAATCTTTTAAAACTTTGAGAATCCGTTTTGTTTGCACGGCTAACATACAAAAAATTAGCAACGATGTTCCATTTGACGAAAGTTTAACAGACACGAATAACAAGAAGTATCTCCGAAATGGTTCACTCTACAAAAAATTTGTTGGGACATAAATTGTGTGTTTTAGCAAGATCTACATTTTTTTAGTATTTCTGAAGAAGGTAGAATATGCAGAATCGAATCTAAAATCAAATCAAAATCTAAAACTAGAACTTCTACCGCTGCCAAAAAGTGAATATTGTGACATTTTGTTCTTCATATTGATACGTAATTGTTGGTCTTAGCATTATCTACGTGTGCCACCCTATCATGCAGAATCTTATTGCCTTGTTTTCGAACACAAATGTAGCAATAAAGTCTTGAATATACTACACTGAAACTTGCTTATAGATCTCGCAAAAATTGACACTTGTATTGCACGACTTTAAAAATATTTTTGGGCCATAAATTCTACATACAAATTTAATTTTTTATGTTACAAATAGGAATATATATATATATATATATATATATATATATATATATATATATATATACAGATGTCCCCCAAAAAATCTACAACGCTTGGTATGTGTGCGGGCCGAAAAAGGGATCGGTTTTTAGATGGGAGGCCCTGTCCAAAAGTGTACGGTTTTGACGCTGTAGCGCATCGAAGTGTGAGATTGGTGTACGTTCAGATTTCGTCAATAAACCCAACATCAGGTTGTCTACATTAAAAACGGGCTTCGAACTATGTACCTCCTACATCGGCGGTGGTAGGATCCATGCACAAATAAGATAAATAAATAAAAATAAAATCTAAAAACTTCCATCCCTGTATGTAATTCCTTACACCGGGACGTAGTTTCCAAAGTCCATACATTTATTAATAAACTATAAAACTTGTACAAATCTGCAAAAAAAAAAATTTCAGATAAGAAAATTAAAATAAAATATTAAAGAAAAATGAAAAGAAAATAATAAAATAAAAATAAAATAAGCTACTAATTCAAATACAAAATAAATATACAAATAATACTGGTATCCAGCATTAAAATTAACTGGTGTCCAGTTAATCCTCTGCTAAAATAAAAAGGAAAAAAAATAATAGTTTATAAACTTACAAATCTCTAATACAAAATACCGGTAACTGATATTACAAATACTGGTATCCAGTATTTAAAAAAAGAATAATTTTTACAACTAATTAAATCAATTAAAATATACAAATACAAAAATTACACACAATTCTCCATAAAAATTTCAAATTATTCCAAAATATTTCTTTAAAATCATAAAATTAACCAACCACTAATTTCAACTCACTAACAATTTTCAAAACAAAATTTACTATTCTTTCAAATTCTTAAAAACCATAAGCTAAAATTTAAATTATACAACATTTAAATTTCTTATAATTTGAGTTTCCTAAATTTAGGGATATATAATTCTAGACTCAGGGGTCTCCGTCTAGGGGATATGTGAATAGCGAACACAAGGTACCCAAGCTGAGCAGAACATTACTTCCACTTACTGGTGTTTTGCTCCTCACTGTAACTTTTCTATCTGACCTTACCCTGGTCATCTCTTGTTCTCTTCCGACCCCGATGCTATTAGGGTTCCTGAGGGCTAGGGAGTCTTTATTTTTCCAACCTCTCCATTTCTCTAATTTCTCTATAAACTCTTAACCCTAACATGCTGACCTGTCATGGCATGTAATACGTCCTCTGATTGGTAATCAGAGGATATGGTCGGTGAATTTATTTTGATAACTCTCCCGGTCAGGTCGGTGAGACCCGTAAACCAGACATTCTGGGGGTTGTGAGAGAGCGATGTGACCGCCAAAACATAAAAATATGGTGCTCTCTAAAAAGCGGTTACTATTACTGCTGTTGCTCTCTTCAGTATCATCAGTGAAAAATATTGGAGAGCAAGAGGATTAATGACTTCATTGTCAGAAATCCAGCATTAGCTAACAACAACATTTTTTTAGAGTAAGATCTTGTTTAACTCTTACGGTTTACGAGTTCTTCAAAAGTCATCCAGAGTAAACAGGACTATGTAGGCTGTACCTGAAAAATTCAAAATATACATTTCATTTGCCATAAACATATCTTAAACATGTCACTTTAATGAAAATCGTTACAGCCATTTTCAAGAAATTCAAAATTTTTTATTTTCCATGTAAAGGGTAGTTTAGGGTGGAGCAATTTGCTTCAAAAGGTTCGTGTCGCATTCTTGAAGGATGTTAAATACGAACTTTGGTTTTTATCCGACTTTTCGTTTTTGAGTTATGCTGTCCACAGACTGACACATAGACACACACACACACACACACACACACACACACACACACACACACACACACACACACACACACACACACAGACCTTTTTCTAAATATGCTGTTTTTCGATTCAGGAGTTCTCAAAACATATATTTCCGGTGAAATCTCTTATCGAATTTTTGTGTGGAATACAATATTTCCTCTACTTACTAGTAGAGAAAGCAATACTATAGGAGTTTTCACGTTATGAAGGCACAATGGCTCTTATGGGGAATCAGCGCGGCGTTGCCATGTATGTTGCGGCACTGCGATTACCGTCACGTTATGAAGGCACAATGGCTCTTATGGAGAATGAGCGCGGCGTTGCCATGTATGTTGCGCCGCAGCGATTACCGTGGTTTTGCTAGTTGATTCCTGAATTACTGTTCAAATCTATCGCTGTCCATTTCATCATGATAATCAACAGAACCTTTTTACAACAAAACAAGTTTTGCACCCTGTACAAATCGTACCATCCACATGCAATATTACAAATCGTGGTCCGCGAGCAGTAGGTGATTTAAGACCAGTGGATAACCCGGCAAAAAGCGCTTCCTATCCTTCCAAACTTTTGATACCCAACTTTCATCAAGGTACACGATTTTCCTTGCCTCTTTGCTGAATTGTTTTATTTTCCGTAAACACTATAATATAATTTGTCTCAACCATAAACGATTTATTTCCTCTGTTTTCAAAATGAAATCCCATTTCCTCCCTAAGCTATAAAAGGTTGAATATTTAAAATTTGGCAAGTCCTCATCCTCATTGACTTTTTTCAACACGGTCAGAATTGTAGGGGGGAGCACTTTGAAATAGAAATTCAGGAAATTTGTGCCATATTTGCGTTCAAAATGATCATATTTTATCTTCTGCTGGTTTTGCATGTAAGCCGCGGTGTAGTGATGGGACCCTCTTTACATTCTTTTCTTAATATAAAAAATGTAGGCCTACTTACACCAGTCGCCTTATGAAGCTCACTAACAATAAACGAGTCACTGGATCCGGGGTTCTTTTCCTTTCAATAATCATACACTGTAAGAATTGTTTTCCGGTCGCCACTTTTAATAATTTCGCCTTTTTTTTTTTTTTTCTGCGATCCATTCCGCACTGATCACTTAACTGCAATGCACATAATTACCAGAGAGCTTGTAAAACTCGCTCACGCCTGAGATTCCCAAAACCTATTGAAAACCTGCGCTGAAGTAAAATGCCTTATCGGCCCTTCAACTGTCATACCACATCTGGTTTTCATCATCTCCAAGACACGAGGACCGGCTTTCGTCCGGCGCGCCGCAAACATTTGCCTTTAAATGCCGATTCATGGATACTTCGGAACTGGAGACGTTCTATATGTGTATAAAAAATAATTTCGTTATTTCCTTGACAACTTTGTCGCTGGAAGTTTTTACGTGGACTTACAGAACGAGAATTAGCCAGCGACGACATTTTCCACTGTATAAATGAAGAATCTTAACACCTTGTTTTAAACTTTATTTATTTAGAAAACTATGTTTAGACATATTGATATAATCTAAATACCAACGTGGCCTACAAAAGCAAGCGAATAATCCAGATTTTTTTCATCGCAATTATTTCGATCTGAAACCATGTTTTGACGTTCGGAGCGAGAAAGATGTTAAAAAATCTGCTTTCCACAAAATTTTACATTTTATTATTTTAAAAACTACATAATTATATAAAAGATTTATCGTGCATGCCATAGTATTCTTCGACACATTTCACACCGAAATGCATGTTATCTTAGTCGCATTTGAAAACACGCACATTTGGCAACAGCGCACGTGAATCCTCCATAAGAATAGCATGGTCCATAAGAGCCCGTTGTGCCTTCATAACGTGAAAATTCCTATAGAAGCATTTGGTTTACATTCTTACGGTACCTACGCCTACCCATCTCTGTGTTTAGCAAACATATAACATATGAAGGATTAGTCTGGTCTTAACCTGGGCACAAATAGTGCTTACATTTTTAATCAGATCAAACGCCAACAAGAGTTAAGGAAAGACAATGCAGGCAAATAGGGGTTGGGAAGTATTTAAAGGAATCCAGTATAGTAATGGGAATATCGTCACATGTGATCCATGTCACGAAATGTCATGTTGCATTTTTCTTATTCTGTTCGTTATTTGATATAGTCATTTGCGGTGGTTATCATCCTCGACTGAACTCAAAGGCTCCCTTTTTATTGAGAAAAGAAATAAAGAAAGAGACGTTAGATTTCTGCAACGCCCTGTAAATATAGGTTTCCCTTTCAGAAGGCTAAAACTGCTCCATGGCTCTTGTATGGCCTTTGTCAGATTATTTTCAAACTGGCGACAGGGTGGAATGGGAAACCTATGTTTTGAAATAGACCTCAAAGTTCTGAGACATAAAGGTAATGGGGAAAATGGGACGAAGCTGGGGTTAGAGAGGGCGGTAAAACCTGCCCAAGGAATAAAGGGTTTGCTGTAGGAGCCCAGGATTTTCAACTGCATATGCTTAATGCATGAAGTGCTAGAGGAATAAAAGAAGGCCGAGGTCTTTGCCGGAAACTTGATTTAGGACCGGTGACGTGAGGGTGTCGGCCCTTTCTATTGTATTTACTCATTGTGCCTGCCCTTTTCTCTTTACGATGTACCATTCAAAAATCAATTCCTTTGGGGACTCGTACTAAATTTAGGAAATATCTGTATGTTAGGTTTCTACTCCCATAACTTTTGATGCACAGAGAAGTTTGTGCTTTTAACCGTCTGTTATAGTAGGTGTTACATTTTATAATTCTCCTTGAACTGTTTTCCAGTTAGAACGCATTTATTACTTTCTGTACTACGTATTATAGAGGAAGCATTGTATTCGACAAAAAAATTTCTATGTCGAAATTTCAACAGAAATACACATATGAGGCCCCATGAATTAAAAAAAAAATCATTTTAGAAAAGGTCCGTGTGTGTGTGTGTGTGTGTGTGTGTGTGTGTGTGTGTGTGTGTGTGTGTGTGTGTGTGTGTGTGTGTGTGTGTGTGTGTGTGTGTGTGTGTCAGTCTGTGGACAGCTTACATCAAAAACGAAAAGTCAAGTAAAAACCAAAGTTGGTATGTAAGTTTCAAGGGTGCCACACGAAGATTTTGAAGACAATTTCTCCACCTTAAACTACCCTTTACTTCGAGAATTTTTCAAAAATTGTGAGTTTTTGGAAAACGGCTCTAACGGTTTTGATTAAAATGCATTAAGTTTGAGATAATTTGATGGCAAATGAAATGTATATCTTGAACTTTCTGGCGGTAGCTCATATTTATTATGGATGACTTTTGCATAACTAGTAAACCGTAAAGAGATGGACCAAATCTTACTACACAAAAATGTAGATCTTGCTAAAACACACAAATTTACATCTATATAGCTTTTTATAGAGTGAACCATTTCGGAGATGTAATTTCTGCAAATGTTTATCTCAACTAGCACGAGGAAGATATAGGAATAAGAGTTTGTACGAACACTTAGTACAAGGATACAGAAAGTCATTTGAGTGCGACACATCCGATTTTACTTTTAATACAACTTAGAGGTTTTGAAGTCCAGGTTATTGTAATTGATGTTATATTGTAATTACAACACAGGACACTTACTCTGAAGCACGTGACTGAGGAATCTAACGATAACGTATCAGATCATGAAAATGTTACAAGTTAGCGTATATACAAAATTGCAAACCATTATACTGAAGTTGCAAACCCACAACGTTCTTACATAAACCTAACTTTGCCTACTAGTCTATCTGAACACTGGTAAATCTGACCTCTTTACATATATGTACTTAAATTACTATTCTAACTGTAAAATATATGTCACTTGATGTTGACTATTGTTCTAATAAGCTTAAAGACAATAAAATAATGTTTATTTTATTTATTTGTGGAATATTATTTTGGAGCAATTCATTAGAAAGTGAACCAATATACCCAATGTAAAAGAAGGTTATAAAAATGTAAATATTTATTATAACAATTATACAACCATGGCAGACACTCTTGCAAAACTCTATAGAAGACACAATGCTAAAATGATTTGTGTACAATCAAGTCACATTTATAACGGACACTGAAATTAATGAGATGAGTTAAACACTAGACAAAAGAGAAACATCCATCATCCCAGTGCAAAACCTTCTTGCCTAGAGAAAGGTGTAGGTATATTACAAAACCGTAAATATACTTATAATGAACTTAAGGGAAAAGTCGGCAATTTAAATGTTTTTAAGATTGCTGCTATGCTCTGTAAGTAGTATCTACGGACCACTCCGTAGCCGAGTGGTTAGACCATTCGCCTCTCACCAAAGAGGTCCGGGTTTGATTCTCGGTGACTGCATGTGAGATTACTGCAGGACGAAGCGGCGCTGGGGCGGGTTTCCTCTGGGTTCTCCGGTTTCCCCCGCCAACTCATTCCACCGGTGCTCCATCTTAATTCCATATATCATCAGTGTCACCGCCTGCGGTGCCACATGTAGTAAAAGCGGGCGTTAAGCACCACAAAATGTGTAAGTAGTATCAATGAGAATGTGCTAATCTGCGCACCTGGTAACTCAAGCACTAAGAGTATCGGCACGGAGAGTGGAACATCCATGTTTCTAATGAGTTGTTTTCCTCTCCGATTCTACTTTCCTTCGTCTTTAACTATCTACGTATCTCTGTATTCAGTTGTCTAACAATGAACGTACACGAATCCTTATTTCAGATGTTGCAGTATATCGTAAGTGAGAACGAACGACAGTTACGCTAATGAGTCATTCCACATCAAATCGCAAAAAATATGGCAAAAAAAAAAAAAAAAAAAAAAGAAACAAAACAAAAAAAAGACCTTGATCTCTAAGATTTTCTTGTATTTTTTTGTGTGTTTTGGAACAAAATATATTTGACCCGTGTTTCTTCGTTTTATAAAAAAAATATTTTGGTAGATATTAATTTTTGAAATGTCTCAAAAATCGTGCGCTCCTCACTCTTCGATCAATCATACCTCCGATTGTAATGAAACAAATTACTTTATCTTTGGCTCAAATTAAAGAAAAATTGCAGTATTTCGTGAGGTATTTATTTATTTTATTAATTATTATTAATATTATATTTTATACGATTAAAGTTTTAAAGTTAGATAATAACACAAACTCGACCATTTAAAAATCTGGAAAAGAACCTAAAAATACGATGAACTTTATTCAATATTCTCAGAAAAAATCATAATGGAGTCTCTAATAGTTCAGTTGTAATTAACTTGCAAATCAGTGCAGCGGACTCGCGTGGCAGCGGTGACGGCTACCGTAACCTCACACAATTGCCACCTTCCATTACTGTAACTGTCCACTGCTTGAGGTTCCATGAACATTACAACAGTACAGTAAGGAGAACACTGCTAGCTGACACTATTATATGTACACTATTAGCATCTTCAAAATGTTTTTAAAATATGCACAAGAGAAAAAGGTGATTAATTTTCTGCTGCATGATGATATATAAAATTCACTTCGAAACATTAGATATGTGAAGCAAGCAGGACCCAACAATTATTGGGTTTGCCTCTACGTCACTCCATAGCAGCTCAACAACTCGGTATAGTGACTTGTAACGTTATTGAACATGTGGATGTGGTTCATTTGCGCTGTGATATTTGTGATTATGTTACTCAATGTAAAACATGTTGTGTAATTCTCCTGTCACTCCACACCCCTCGAAGGTCCTGGGCCTGCCAGAGTTAACGTGATTAAAAGAGCCTTGACTTTAAAGTGAAGGACAATGCACTAAAATAAGGAGCTATAAATTGTTTTAATATCTTCTGTTGAATATAATGTTCTTGGTCGTTTAAGCTTTTAACTTAGATAACATTATTCAATAAAGCTTTGTTAAATAATCCTCTAAGCATGTTGTTTTCATCTAGTATTTGCTGTTTGTATTTAAAAGGTGAACTAAAAGCTTTGTGCCGACAGTATGATATATGGTTATCAATATAAAGACACAGTTCCCGTAACAGAGGCGAGCGTTAGTAAATCCTGCACTGTCACGTCATATCCGGCGTCCAGCAGACGCTTTATCTCGGCAATATTAGAAAAGCCTCATGATCTTCCACCCTGTCCACTTTAAGACAGCTGGTCCTGACAGCAAAGCCTTGTAGCCCCCTTCTTAACTCTTCGCTTCGTTTTTACTTCCATCTCCTTTCCGAATAAGACACAACATCCAGGTTCCAACTTCCACGAAGCAAAAGAAATCAGCTTTTCATGACGTCTCCGGAAGCTGAATAATGAAAGGACAGAAAATCGACGTTTTTGTCACAGAATGTAGCAACGCGAATCCAGATGTACAATTCACAGCAGCTTCTCTCTTCCACTTACTACATTATCCACTGTTCTCGTTATCTCGTCCGAAAGAAGAGGCTGAATCGTCCTGTATATGAAATTGACTTTGTTCTCTGGAAGGTACGAGAGTGGAGAATGGGAAGAGGAAGGGTTGACAAGAATCTCCTATGAGGGGAGTGGCAGGAAACACCACCACCTCTGAAAAAACTCAAATGAAAGTAGTGTTGTAAAAGTGTGACGGTCGAAGTGTGTTAGAGCAGATCGTGACCGGCAGGCAGTATGATCCACGGACTAAGGAGTACTAGATTCAATGGACCAAGCAAACAACACAAGAAAAAAGGCTACTTCTAGTCGTAAATGTTTTACAGAGGGGATTTTCCACAACTTTTATGTCATTCCGCCGTGCAGTGCATTAGAGGAATACTACCGTAGGATCTAAGTCGATTAGTGCACATAGAGTCTCAAACACTATGGCTGTAAACACTTAGAAACACTTCGTATTTTCCCTCTCAAAATAAAAATTTGTCTGGAAAAGTAATCCAGAAACTAACTCTGATGTGATAACAGAGTGGCCAATTTTGTGAAGAGTTTTACATGAACTCGTGCAAAAAAATATGGCAATTAAGTATACTTTCACACTAGGTCAGGCCCAAATAAACTAGCCGTCGACGGGCCTTTAAACCCTTCTCTCTCACTCACTCGCTTCACTCAGCTGTGTGTAGGACAAA
>CM060962.1:8965699-9015699 GCA_030765045.1 Tenodera sinensis
TTTATGATATATAAATTATTTTATGAATTTAATAGGCACATATTCAAAATAGAGCTCGCGCTTATTGACTTTTCAAAATTCATTTATATTGGCAGAACTGATACTCTAAAACAGGGGTAACAATTGTTTGAAGAGATATTTCAAATACGTTTGCTGATTATGCTGTACATAGTTTTTTAATAACAAAGAAAATTTAATCTTAAAAATTATTAATTTTTTTCATAAAAAATGTTTTTGGAAGTATTGTTAATGATAACATCAATATTGAAGCATAGTTTTGTTTAGCTGCTATTTATGAATACTTTTGGAAATTTTCATTGAATCTGAAGCAAAACTCAGGCGCGACCTTCTTTTGGAATGTGCAGAAATGTAGTTTTGAGAAAAACAGGCTTTTATATATGTGTACGTTAAGGGAAGAGCGCTATTTGAAAGGGCCGTAATGACCACATGAAGTGGGGGATATGAAAAATGTTAGCTAATCCAAATGCACAGGTGTTCCAGAAACATTTTAAGGTAAAAAAACAATTTTCCACTTTTTGACAATTTTGACCAAAATTTCACTCCCAGTGTCCCTTAATTTCACAGTATACTATTCTAAATAATCTTCCATATCCATAAGGAATTTGTGAACATCTGCAAGTAATACCAATCACTACAGTTATGCAGTATCTTGGTGAGTCAAATAGCATTTTGCGATGCGTGCCTAGTGGAGGGGTGCTGTTGGCAGATTGAGGAAGCTAGGTGAAGAAGTTTTTTGGGCAGTGTGTACCAGGTGAAGTATATCGAAGTCTCGAGTCTGTACATGTGCTAGCTTGAGTCGCAGCTCGCGTAGACGTGAGAGAGTGAGTGAGAGAGGATGGGGTGGGTCCTGGATATGAAGTGGAGAACACAGCTGGGGATGACGCGCGCTAGCTGGACCAGCCGGTACCAAGACGGACGAGGTGTCTCGTGCTGGAACAGGGAAGGAATCGGAATCACCCGTTATCACGACTGCTGCTTCATAACAAACTCCACCCTCCTTTTCTTGCACCCGTTCACTCTCCCCCGCCCCCCAAGGAACTTTATACAGGGTGACCAAGAGGTTCTTCACAATCTTCCACCAACGAACTTTATACAGGGTGACCAAGAGGTTCTTCACAATCTTCCACCAACGAACTTTATACAGGGTGACCAAGAGGTTCTTCACAATCTTCCACCAACGAACTTTATACAGGGTGACCAAGAGGTTCTTCACAATCTTCCACCAACGAACTTTATACAGGGTGACCAAAAGGTTCTAACGATATTCCTCCACGTAATGTGACCAGGAGATTCTTCAGGATCTTCCTCCAAGTAACTTTATACAGGGTGACCAAAAGGTTCTAACGATATTCCTCCACGTAATGTGACCAGGAGATTCTTCAGGACCTTCCTCCAAGTAACTTTATACAGGGTGACCAAAAGGTTCTAACGGTATTCCTCCACGTTATGTGACCAGGAGATTCTTCAGGACCTTCCTTCAAGTAACTTTATACAGGGTGACCAAAAGGTTCTTCACAATCTTCCACCAACGAACTTTATACAGGGTGACCAAAAGGTTCTAACGGTATTCCTCCACGTTATGTGACCAGGAGATTCTTCAGGACCTTCCTCCAAGTAACTTTATACAGGGTGACCAAAAGGTTCTAACGGTATTCCTCCACGTTATGTGACCAGGAGATTCTTCAGGACCTTCCTTCAAGTAACTTTATACAGGGTGACCAAGAGGTTCTTCACAATCTTCCACCAACGAACTTTATACAGGGTGACCAAAAGGTTCTAACGATATTCCTCCACGTAATGTGACCAGGAGATTCTTCAGGATCTTCCTCCAAGTAACTTTATACAGGGTGACCAAAAGGTTCTAACGATATTCCTCCACGTAATGTGACCAGGAGATTCTTCAGGACCTTCCTCCAAGTAACTTTATACAGGGTGACCAAAAGGTTCTAACGGTATTCCTCCACGTTATGTGACCAGGAGATTCTTCAGGACCTTCCTTCAAGTAACTTTATACAGGGTGACCAAAAGGTTCTAACGGTATTCCTCCACGTTATGTGACCAGGAGATTCTTCAGGACCTTCTTCCAAGTAAATTTATACTGGATGACCAGGAGGTTCTTCACGATCTCCTAGCAAGTATCTTTATACAGGGTGACCAAAAGGTTCTAAACAATCTTCTTTCATGTAATTTGAACAAGAGGTTCTTCACGATCTTCCACCAAGTAACTTTATATAGGGTAACCGAAATGTTCGACACGATCTTCCTCCAAGCAACCTTATACAGAGTGACCAGGAGATTCTTCAATACCTTCCCACAAATAACTTTATATGGTGTCACCAGGAGGTTCTTCAGGACCACCCTCCAAGTATGTTTATATAGGATGACCGAAAGGTTCTTCACGACGCGTCTTTTAGCGAGATCTACAGTCTTTGTACAGTAAGATTTGGTCTATCTCATGTGGTTTACGAGTTATTCAAAAGTCATCCAGAGTAAACAGGATTACATAGGCTATAGTCAAACTATACATTTCATTTGTCATACAAATAGCTTAAACATATGGCATTTTAATCAAAATCGTTAGAGCCATTTTCAAGAAAATCAACATCTTCGAAACATTTTCCATGAAAAGGGTAGTTTAGGGTGGGGCTACCCACTTCACAATTTCCGTGTCGCATCCTTGAAGGACATTAAACTTAAATACCAACTTTGGTTTTTAACCTACTTTTCGTTTTTGAGTTCTGCTGTCCACAGACTGACAGACACACACACACGGACCATTTTCTAAAAATGTTTTTTGTAAGAGGTTGAATCAGAAACTGAAAAATTCAATGCCATAGCCGGGATTTGAACCACGGATCTTCCGCTTATTGAGCGGCTGCTCTAACCATTAAGCGGAAGATAACCGATAAGTGGAAGATCCGTGGTTCAAATCCCGGCTATGGCATTGAATTTTTCAGTTTCTGATTCAACCTCTTAAACATTTCCCACACACAGCTTGTGTGTTTAAAAACACGAGCAGTAAGCTTGTTGGCATAAATAAATAATAATGCTCTTTTTTTTTGTATTTCTCAAAAAAATATATTTCTGTTGAAATCTCGATATCGATTTTTTGGTTGGAATACAATACTGGTTTAAACAGCTGAAAATATGGCTAATCCAAATGCAGCCTAAATTTTGAACTTCTATGCTTCAAGGAAAATAATACTTCGACGCAGAAGAAAATAATTGTCTGTTGTGAAAATATAACTATTAAGACATAATAAATTACAAAAGCCTCAAGATCAATAATCTGGTCGTACCTACAGTGTCCTTTTGGGGGGCGAAGGACTTATTACGCCTGAGATAGGCAGAACCTTGATCCTTATTCCCAGGTTGAAAACATTGTTTCCATAGTAATGGCAGCCATAACCTGAAGCTGTGTAAATCTTAGGAACCTACAAGAATTAATTTTAATTAATCTGTAAATAATTCACAATGCTAATACATGATATCACTAGTTCTCTATTAGCAAAGCTTCATGCAGTAACAAATTTTCCCATTTCTAAATCCCCGTCCTTTCGGGACAAAGGAAAGGCTATTGCTCGCATATAAGCTTCTCTGGAGTAACCTGCATAGTTATGGCAAAACTTTGCTACCTATAGCATCTTTTACATTTCCTTCTGTTTTGTTTCTGTCTATCTTACCTTTGTTTCTTATCTCTTCTTTAGCCATTCTGCAAGTTCTCAGCTCTTAAATTCCCTCGCGTTTAAAAGAAAGCAGAGGTTATCGCACCAAGCTGGTTTGGCCAGCAGATTCGGGTCGCATGAATTGTTCCTGGATAAACACAGTTCTTCCTTTTGGAATTCTCAGCACGAACCGAGGATCTCAAGCTGACAATTCTTTTCACAAGGAAGTGTGTGAGCGAAATGTTTTCTCAAAGGGAGCAGGCACCAAATTATCCTCTCAAGCTGTATGGCGAGACAGTAATTTGGCTTTGTGGATAAATTGGTAAAGCACTATTCTTCCATTTAATATTACAACATCATTCCTACATTGCTTTTAAACACAAGTGTCAGATCTCTGGGAGCACTTTATGTAAAGAGAAATATGCCATACTCTAGCAGAAATGAAAATAAGTGCATAATGACTCATAACATATCCACCAAATTCCCCCTGTTAGCTCTCTTTCTCTCTTTTACATGATAATTAATTTGAGTTATTCTTTATTTAACTCAGGATGCCAGCAAAATAGCGAAACGGTATTATTTGAAAGCAGATGAAAACCTTGAATCTATAAATTAATAATTATGTTATGGGATGGCAAACTGATCGATCATAAAATCCTACAGCGTTACTTGTGTAGTTTTCAGTACAGCAATGTTTATTTACAGTAGCTCGACACGTATCAGTACACAGGTGCTGAACGACATGAGCTCCAGCACACTTTTATCTAAATGTGCGGAATCACCTCAACGTCGCATATCCAAATCGATGGATTGGTAGAGATGGACCAGTTCCTTGGCCAGCACGGTCACTAGATCTGATAACTCTGGACTATTTTCTGTGGAGTTGTATGAAGAGCACGGTGTATGGCACTCCTGTAACGTCAGCTGAGGACCTTATTGCTCGAGTCTTCAAAGACAATTGCATGTATTGAATCACGTGCATGAGGCTCAGCACCGCCGATATAGGCTATGTAATGACTTAGGAGGTACACAGTTCGAAGCCACAGTTCGATGTTGGGTTTATTGACCAAATGTGAACGTACAACCATCTCAGACTTCAATACACTACACTACACTACAATATTTGAAAACCAATCAGTTGGCCGTCCCGCACAACATACTAAGCCATGTTGGTGTTTCTTTTGGGGAAGCCTGTATATATATAGTCCATATAATGTTTTATCTTGGCAAAATGGTTAAGGGACACTGGGAGTGAAATTTGAAAGCTCCACATTTCTGGATTGATTTTTCTGAAAGTTTTACTGTCTTTGTATCTATATGAGAATAGGAGGTACACAAAATTTCATTAAAATTGGATAATTCGTTTATGATATATAAATTATTTTATGAATTTAATAGGCACATTTTCAAAATGTAGCTCGCGTCTATTGACTTTTCAAAATTCGTTTATATTGCCAAAACTGGTACTCTAAAACATGGGTAACAATTGTGTGAGGAGATATTTCAAATACGTTTGCTGATTATGCTGCACATATCTTTTAATAACAAAGAAAATTTAATCTTAAAATTTATTGATTTTTTTCATACAAAAAACGTTTTTGGAATTCATGTTAATGATAACATCAATATTGAAACATAATTTTGTTTAGCTGCTATTTATGAATACTTTTGGAAATTTTCATTGAATTTGAAGCAAAACTCAGGCGCGACCTTCTTTTGGAATGTGCAGAAATGTAGTTTTGAGAAAAACAGGCTTTTATATAGGAGCATGCTGTGTACGTTAAGGGAAGAGCACTGGGCCGTAAGGACCACATGGAGTGGGGGATATGAAAAATGTTAGCTGATCCAAAAAAAAAAAAAAAAAAAAAAAAAAAAAAAATCGATTTTTTGATAATTTTGACCAAAATTGCACTCCCAGTGTCCCTTAATTGTCGTGGGGTTATTGGAATGGAATAGGAAATTAATGTTGAAGATTTCAGCATCCCCACATATCTCGTAAGTTGATCACGGACATATGCCTGTGATTGCAGTGCATTAAGTGTCCGTGAAGCAAGACTCTTAATAGACTTCGTCTGAGGGATTCACAGACCCTTCGTGTCTGTTATCCCATTAGGGGAAAGCGCTAAGGGCTGTGTACGAGGAATAATGATGGAAGGCAGCCGAAATCGTTAAAACACGGACTCCTGAACGGAAATTCTGCGAATCAAGTCTCCGAGGCTGTCCTTTAAGACAGATGCTTCTGCGGCTTTTTGTCAGCCCTCATAAATGATAAATGTGGCCTAACCCTTTACCAACAATAACTTAATTACGTGTGTCAGCAGAATTTGTCAGCTGTAGTGCCACGTGCACTAACCGTATGTAGCAACAGCTGGCGTTAAACACTATCACAAAATTGTTCGGAGTGCACTAAAGTAATGTATTGAATTTACATCAGCAAAGGTGTGTGCCTTCGGAATACATCAACAACACACACATAATCCTCCCCTGCTCATCCCTTGGAAACTCTGTGAAAGGCTGCAACTTATTCCTGAAGACCACTAACCTAGAGACAAATAGCAGAATGTCATATGGACTACAACTGACGAACAGAAGAAGAACCCTTACAAATCCTGCGCTCCTTTCCTCAGCCATAGTCACAGTTATACTTCTCCCACTGTGCAGTTTCGTGCTCGAGGACATCTATACAGCTTGACATTCAACTGCTAAATGCCTTATTATACCTTTATCTGAAATTCAGAAAACGATGGTTCAGATCGTCAAGGACCATTGACAGGTTGTTCCCTTGCAGCTATCATTGTGAAGGACCTACTCATTTTATCAGAGTGCAGAATTTAGATTTTTTTTTTCATTTTTGTACAGTAGTACTGTGCAAGAAAATTACAACAAATAGTATCTGAGCGGATGCGGTCCAGGACACTCCGACCTTGTTATAAAAAATGGAAATGCTTTGCAAATAGAGAGGTTTTAGGGTTACACCATACATACACGACGGTGTTCCTTAATCAAAAATCTGATGTGTTGCACTCACATGAATTTCTCTTCTCTTGTACAAACTATTCCTACATATTCCTATTTTTCTATCTTCTTCGTGTTAGTCGAGATAAAAATGTGCAGAAATTATGTTATTGCTTATTTTCTTGTAGGCACCAGGAGAATATGGGAATGGAGTAGCCTTGGAGCGAGTTCAAATTCCGGTCCCTTTGCATGGCTAAGGTATAAAAATTTATAAGTATTTTTCTTTTGTGGACAGTACAAGTATTGCTAAACTCACACAAATAACAAGGAATATCTCCGAAATAGTTCACTCTAAAAAAATGTGCTTGGACATAAATTGTACCTTAACAAGATTTACCTTTTTGTACAGTAATAGTTGATCTATCTCTTACGGTTTACCAGTTATGCAAACGTCATCCAGAGTAAACAGGGCTACATAGACTATAGCCAGTAAATTCAAAATATGCATTTCATTTGTCATAAAAATATCTTAAACATAGAGCATTTTAATCAAAATTGTTTGGGTCACTTTCAAGAAAACCAACATTTTGAAAAGGTTTCCATGTAAAGAATAGTTTAGTGTGGAGGAATTTTCTTCAAAATCTTCATGTAGTAACCTGTTCACAGACTGACAGACGCGGACATTTTTCAGGGGATCTCAAAATATATATTCCCAGTGAAATCCCGACATCGAATTTTTGTGTGGAATACAGTACTTCCTCTACTTACTATATGTAGTAGATAAAGTAAGAAAGGACGTGGACATTGCGTGGAATTACTTTGACTGATGTTAATCGCTTGTAAAGTAAATTGCTGAGATTGGTGCACTCCAGCCGGGCCGGGCCGGGCCGGGCCAGACCAGATCAAGACGTTTCGATTAATGGACACTAGCCGGCCGAGACAATGGCCTATATTGCAGCTCGAGAGAATTCCTTTCGGTAGGGTCCAAAAGCTTCGCCCTCGACAAAGTTCCGCCTCGGGCCGAGCACTCGCCTAGAGCAGAGTTGGTCAGTTAGACAGTTGAGTGAAGCATTGAGTAAACAGCGATTATTATGGTGTGCCGAATGCAGTTCAATGTGAGTTGTGATCCTCTAGTAACAGTTCACTTGTGATTCTATTCCACGGATAAGTTGTGTTACTCTGCGTTTCACTACACTAACCGATTAGAAGACGTCATTTCTTGCACCCATTCCATCTACAGATGGCGCTTTCCTGAGATGTAAACTAAAATATCTTCACGCTTGTTTTGTGGTGTTTTGTTTAGTCGTTTACTATTTACTTCAATTTTAATGCTTCTCTTTGCCTTTACCAGTTCCAGTTCTAGTTCCAGTTTTGTTGATTAGTGACATACTCTGTCACCGTCATCATCATGAAACATCCCTTTCTCCTGCAAAACTTCGTTTTATTGCAAATAAGTACAGTAACAACGGCAGAATGCATTGAATTCATAATAAATTGGTGTGTTCTCCGAGAAAATTAAATAATTGAATGCAGCTTCAATTTACAGTCTTCAAACTTATTGGGCTACTATGATGCATTTAAATGGGCTATTGTAATAAATAGATTGAAACTAATCTAACACGTTCTAGTGTAATTAGTTTGTGGCTTTATTTCCTGGCATAAGTGAAATAATAGTGCTATAAGGTGTATTATTATAAAACTAAATGAACTAGAAAAGCCTGTTTGCAATACACGTAGTATAAACCTAAACAAAGAAAGATGGCCATGAAATAGTCAAGTTAATGAATCTAACATTTGCAGTGAATAAACAATACCCTCAATATAGCAACGATGTTTTTGTAAACCATTCCCATTTCATTTATTTTAGGTAAATCGAACTTTAAATAAACAAATCAGGGAGCTCAAACTAAATCCTTTTTAATTTTTGTTCCGTGGTCTTATAGCAATTATATTTACGCCATTGTTACTTTTTGCATAGCTTTTTAGATTTGGAGAGGAAATTCTTTTTGGCTTTCGTACGGGCCCTAAACGGTTGAATATCTTGGGCTATACCAGAATATTCCCTACCTAGTTACTAATGGTGATTCAGATATTACGGTCTATCTCTTCAAGTCTCACTTCATGTCATAACAAAGATTTAATCCTTTTTCATTGGAGAACATTCCGGGTTGCTAAAGTCAATGAGAGATTAAATCTACCATACATACATAATTGAGTGCGTTTTAGTCTATGTTGCAGTCAATTGATTGTGTACAAAAGTTTAAAGTTTTACCCTATTCCTAATAGTTAGTTGGGGCTCCAGTTTTAGGTGCTAAAATTTGGGAAATGTTTATTTTTTATGTGCAAAAAATAAAAAATATCTGCGAAAACAAATAACATATTTTTTTAAAGAACTGAATGGCTGAGCTAATATGGTATTCAGCAGACGTTACCAAGTACTGTGGATTTACAATATATGACCACATGCTCCCTCAAAATTTCCACCCGAAAAAGATTGACGATTGTCACGAAGAAGTGTCTTGAATTTCGAAAATGGTCACTGCAGGTCAAAAGGAGTAAGTCTAGCATAATTATAACTTGAAATATCACTCACACCCTCATCAAAAATTACTTCATGATGGACATCCAATACATTTGAAGTTTTACACATTATGATAAATCCACCATTATTTTCCAACACTCCCAATTTCTTGTTGAGTTGTGTGCTGCAGGACCAGACAGAATATTCAGTTTCTTTTCCACATCCTCAACTCTTTGAACTGTTTCTCTCAAAGCCATTCCTAATGACTCCACTTCCTTTACGGAGGAAACGCAGATCTGCGGAAATGTGTTCAAGTTATTTCGTAACACTCTGTCACTTAGACGATCTTGAATGACTTTAAATCCAACTGGCATCTTTACAATTTAGTCCATTTATGACAGCAGCAAAACCACCCTTCCCACTGAAGGGAGTGAGTGCGTGTGTTGGGTTTAAGGGCCCGTCGACAACTTGGTCATTAGGGCCCCTCACTGAAGGGATACCACAGCAGACATCAGTTCTTCCAATTATGAGTAACAACTTGCGACGCATGACCTGTGTAATTGAATATTAAAGAAGTTAATGATGGTTTGTTAAAAATAATTTTACTGCTGCTTTTATGTGATTTTGTGTAAATACGTGAAAATTATTTTAACAAGTTTCCCTTTATGCTATTACTTTCTCTACTACGTATAGTAAAGTAGAGGAAGTATTGTATTGCACCCAAAATTTCGATGTCAAGATTTCACCGGAAATATACATTTTGAGGCCCCCAGAATCCAAAAAGCATTTCTATAAAAAGGTCGGTGTGTGTGTGTCTGTGTGTGTCTCCGTCTGTCAACCTGTGAGCAGCATAACTCAAAAGCGAAAATTCGCCTACAATCCAAAGCTGGTATTTAAGGGACACTGGGAGTGAAATTTGAAAGTTCCACATGTTTTAATAGATTTTTCTGAAATTTTTACTGTGTTTGTATTTATATGAGAATAAGAGGTACACCAAATTTCATTAAAATTGAATAATTCGTTTAGGATATATAAATTATTTCATGAATTTAATAGGCACATTTTCAAAATAGAGCTCGCGTGTATTAACTTTTCAAAATTCATTTACATTGGCAGAACTGATACCCTAAAACATGGGTAACAATTGTATGAAGAGATATTTCAAATACGTCTGCTGATTATGCTGTACATATTTTTTTAATAACAAAGAAAATTTAATTTAAAAACTTATTGATTTTTTTCATACAAAAAAAATGTTTTTGGAATTCATGTTAATGATAACATCAATATTGAATCATAGTTTTGTTTAGCTGCTATTTATGAATACTTTTAGAAATTTTCATTGAATTTGAAGCAAAACTCAGGCGCGACCTTCTTTTGGAATGTGCAGAAATGTAGTTTTGAGACAAACAGGCTTTTATATAGGAGCATGCTGTGTACGTTAAGGGAAGAGCACTGGGCCGTAATGGCCACATGGAGTGGGGGATATGAAAAATGTTAGCTGATCCAAATGCACAGGTGTTCCAGGAACATTTTAAGGTAAAAAAACAATTTTCCACTTTTTGACAATTTTGACCAAAATTTCACTCCCAGTGTCCCTTAAGTTTAATATCTTTCAAGGACGCGATACGAAGATTTTGAAGAAAAGTGCTCCACCCTAAGCTACCCTTCACTTGGAAAATTTTTCAAAAACTTTGATTTTCTTGAAAATGGCTCTAACTACTTCGATTAAAGTGTCAATGTTTGAGATATTCTATGACAAATGAAATGTATATGTTGAATTTTCTGGCTATAGCCTACGCAGTCCTGTTTACTCTGGATTACTGGTAAACCGTAAGAGATAGGCCAAATCTTACTATACAAAAATGTAGATCTCACTAAAACGCACAATTTATGTCTGAGTAAATATTTTTGTAGAGTGAACCATTTATAAGATATTCCTTGTTATTTGTGTGAGTTTTGGAGAACTTATACTCCTGTAAAATGGAACATCGTTATTCATTTTTGTATATGTTAACTGTGCAAAGAGAACGGGATTTGAAAGGTTTTAAAGCTCTGACTATCGCTCAAAGCCTACTGTATTCCCATATTCCCCTTGTACCTACAAATAAAAATGAGCAACAAGATTTCTACAACTGTATATCTCAACTAGCACGAAGAAGATAAAGGAATAAGAGTTTGTAAGAATGGTTAGTACAAGAGTAGAGAAAGTCATGTGAGTGCAACACATAATATTTTTTGCGTAATTTATGTGAATATCCGAAAATGTGCATTTACACACAAAAATCATAAAATAGGGATTGCTATATGCAATAAAGCTTAAAATATTTGATCTGGTGTCAGTATCCAGAATATTAAAGTCAGTTTTAAGTTCATATTAGGACCCCCAAAAATATGCATTTACCTAAAAAGCTGAACCCTACTAAAAGTATTCAAAAATAGGGAATTCATTAATTGCTGGTGCTTTGGGAGTAGGTATCATGATTTGTACAGTGGTTTTAACGCGATGTTTCAAGTTAAGTGTTGGAAACAAGGAACGAACCAAGTTTGTCATGTCCATGGAAGGGACAAAGTGAGCGTGTTTATTTATTTTGCCAGGAGTAGTAACAATGCTAATGCTAACCACTATCGTGAAGGGATGTGCCCATAGTGGAGGCCATTCTCAGCAGCAACCTGTTCTGCAAGGGTACGATAACACCCGCTCTGACCACATAATGGCCGCCACACACTTGATTTGTTAGGGCGCACCATACGGCCAGTCCAGCAACTACTTCCCTTTTACAACACCAACACTAATCTTTGACCAATTTTTAACTCTCGCCTTTAAAACTTTAATACTTCCTTTGCAAAACCAAATGCCCGCTTATTATGGCTTCCCTGACAAACCTGTTATGATAGTTCGAGAAGTGAAAATCTGTACTAACCATTCTTAACAACTCTTATTCCTATGTCTTCTTCGTGTTATTTGAGATAAACATTTCCACAATTTATCTTCATATTTATCCTTTTGTAGGTACAAGGGGAATATGGGAATACAGTAGGCTTTGAGCAATAGTCAAATATCTTATAGCGTACATATTCCGTTCTCTCTGCACGGTTAACATATAAAAAATGAATAACGATAATTCTAAAATAATTATAAAAGCCTACGCTTACTCAATGAATAACGATGTTCCATTTCACGAAAGTTATTAAGTTTTCGAAACTGACACAAATAACAAGGAATATCTCCGAAATGGTTACTCTACAAAAAATTTATTTGTACATAGACTGTGTGTTTTAGTGAGATCTAGATTTTTTGTGCAGTAAGAGTTTGTCTCTTACGGTTTACGAGTTATTCAGAAGTCATCCAGAGTAAACAGAACTACATAGGCTGTGCCAGAAATTCAAGATACGCATTTCAATTGCATTAAAAATAACTTAAAGATATGTCGTCTTAACAAGAATCGTTAAAGGCATTTTCAAGAAAGTCAAAACTTTCGAAAAAATTTCCATGTAAAGGGTAGTTTAGAGTGGAGCAATTTTCTTCAATATCTTTGTGTCGCATCCTTGAAGGACGTTAAACTTAAACATCAACTTTGGTTTTTAAACGACTTCTCGTTTTTCAGATATGCTGTCCACAGACAGACAGACAGATAGACGGACAGACAGACAGACAGACAGACAGACACAGACACACACACAGACACGCACAGACACACACGCGCGCACACACACAAACACACACACACAAGGTGTTTCGAATTTCGTGCTCCATGATTAAGGTTCTTTCTTAATATTTTCCTTCGGCGTCATAACTGATAAAGATCAGGAAAGTAACCTGAAATTAGACCTGGACAGTTTTCACTCCAAGTTTGCCTTCTGAATATTATAATTTGATTTTACGTATTGCTAGTGTCACCGTCTGTGCTGCTGCATGAAGTAGGAGCGTGTGTTAAACACGCTTTAAAATGTTAGGCATATACATAATTTATAACAGTATTTTATTCGTATTATACACAAAAATTCTCTGCGAAATCAGGTTTTCATTCTTCTGTGAAAATAGACAAAATGCAGGCAATGAGCACTATTTCTACGATTTTGTGTTAAAGTAGACACACATTTCTTTTCCTTTTTAAAGCACGCAAGGTACACTCCAGTTTATGCCAGAGAGTATTTCTAATAACTGAAGTAAGCCTTCAGACACAATAATTTCGAAATATTTGCGAGGAACCACGATTAATAATTAATGTTTAGAAAAATTATATATTTCCACATGCAGCTGAGTTTATTGAGTCTGTTGCATATGTGTGTACGGCAGACGATAACCTATGGAACAAAGACTATCAATAAACTCAGCTGCATGTTGTAGATGTGTGCTTGTGTAAACCGCGCTGCAACGCGACGTGGCGCTTAAAAATATTCTGCCGTCCTAATGTGCTCAGTCATTATTACTTATTCTACCACGTGGAGTAAGTAGGGGAAGTATTGTATTCCACCCAAAATTTCGATGTCGAGATTTCACCGAATATATATTTCTGAGGCCCCTGAATCAAAAAAAAAAAAAAAAAAAAAAAAAAAGCATTTTTAGAAAAATGTGTGTGCATTTGTGTGTGTGTGTGTGTGTATGTGTGTGTGTGTGTGTGTGTGTGTGTGTGTGTGTGTGTGTGTGTGTGAGTGAGTGTCTCTGTGTGCCTGTCAGCCTGTGCGCAGCATAACTCAACGGCGAAAAGTCGGTTAAAAGAAGTTTAATATGCTTCAAGGATGCGATAGGAAGATTTTGAAGAACATTCCTCCACCCTAAACTACCCTTTACATGGTATTTTTTTTCGAAAATGACTAACGATTTTGATTAGAATGCCATATGTTTAACATACTCCTATTTTTGGAAAATGAAATGTATATTTTGAATTTTCTGGCTATAACCCACGTAGTCCTGCTTACTCTGGATGACTTTTACACAACTGGTAAACCGTAAGAGATAGACCGAATGTTTACCCTAGCGTAACACCCCTTCATGGGCCAAGGTTACCGCCGGGCCGCTGGATCCTCCACCTCTGCCCACTACAGGCGTCATGCGTGGGATGCAGTATTGGAGGTGGGACGTGGATAGCGCCCCGATCCTTCCTGGCCAGTTATGCGGGTTTTGCAACCTGGAGTCGCCACTTCTTTATTGAAGTAGCTCCTCAATTGGCCCTCCGGGACCTAACGAGGCTGAGTGCACCCCGTGCCAGACCTCCCATGCTGGTACCGGGGATCGAACCTGGATCCCCCGCGCCAGAGGCAAGCGTGGTACCAACTGTGCTACGGAGGCGCTCAAACCAAATGTTACTATACAAAAAAATGTAGATTTTGTTAAAATATAGAATTTATGTCCAAATACATTTTTTGTAGAGTAATCCATTTCGGAGATCTTCCTTGCTATTTGTGTGAGTTTGGAAAAACTTCTTTCGTTAAATGGAACATCGTTATTCATTTTTTATATGTTAGGCATGCAAAGAGGTTGGAATTTGAAAGCTTTAAGAGATTTGACTATCACTCAAATCCTACTGTGTCCCCACATTCCCCTTGCACCTACAAGGAAATAAGCAACTAAGATAATTTGTGCAACTGTTTATCTCAACCAACACGAAGAAGGTATAGCAACAAGAGTTTGTAAGAATGGTTAGTACAAGAGTAGAGAAAGTCATGTGAGTGCAACACATCAAATTTTCTTTTCTAAGGCTTAACGAGATATAAGGCATTCGTTTTATAAATACGTATTGACGTGGTATATCAGTGATTAGTTCTTACGATAAGTTAAAGCTAAGTTTCAGTAATGGAGGTCTGATGAGAACAGTGTTGCTGTAGTATTTGGAGTATTTATCAACAGATGCAATATATTGTGGGAATACTTACTTCCGAAACAGACATGTTGAGACTGGAGTGAAAGGAACAGCACATGTTGCCGGAAAAAAGAACCATTTCTGTTTAATGTTATAAAACGTAGATATAGAGATGGAAGTAATCGAGACATCTGCTTTAACCTGGTTGGTTACTAGGAACTAAGTTACTCGCATCCACCCCGGCTAGGCAACAATACAGACTCCGGTCGTTACAGAAACAAATGTAAGAAATGATTTACGAAGGATTCAACTTCTGACTGAAGTGAAGGATACGAAATTGTGAAAATTGATTTATCGATTGGGAAAGAACATGGTATAAGGAGTTGTAGTTTGTTAAGCACTTCTCTTAGTTGTACCTTTGCAGCATGGCCTTTTTTCTACCTCCAGCGCCCTAACAGTGCACGAAATTTCAGTTTTAATAAGCAGTCAATGAAAAACCCGACGGGCCTCGTAAATTGCACATACACACACAAGGAATGAAGGGAAACACAAGACGAAGGTTACGGCGTATGGGGAAAGGAAGGTAAAAAATTCTCAACAGAGGAAAATGACATGGCGCCTCAAAGAGAACTCGGTTGAAGCATATCGGGCTCAAAGATTCTTCACCAACGGGCCTTGTTAGTAAATGCCTTTCACATCAGTGCTCATAAACTAGAGACTGTAAAAAAATATTAGAGACATTTAGTTCACATATTATTACATCAAAATATGACATAAGAAGATATCATTTAGTTTATGAAAGGAAATAAGGACGTCTTTTGTAATAGTGAGTGAGTGATGGGGGTTTAAGGGCCCGTCGACAGCTAGGTCATTAGCGCCCCCTTTTGTAATAGAATATTAGGTTTTGCAATTGACGCATTAATTATTTTGAATATCGTAACAAGTGAGAACAGCTGTTACTGCTAAGCTGATTTTGTTTGTCTCTTAGGTGATTAACGTAGTTCAACATTTTGTGACACACATTCACAACAAAACACAACTGATCCGTCGAATTGAATCATAACTGAACTGCACTCTGTACTGTCCAATGAACTCACTGAACTCTCACGTGAACTTTCCAGTGATAGACTGTGGTAAAAACCAGTTGCTTATATAGGGTTCGAATACAAAGCGAGCATTCTAGAGAGTGAAATTGCTGGTAACAGGCAAAAAGAATCTTCAGGAGCAGAAACACGGCACACAATGGGTTAGGCTACTGTTCAGCCAACAGGACAGGCCATTGGCGGTCAGTATGCACTAATTTCTCGGTGGTAGGTAAATAACTTCTTGGCCGGTGTTACTTCAAGATGTGTAAGGAATATAAGATTGAAACTGTGGACACTTTGGAATAAATTCCTGAAAATTTATTTTATTTCAGGTATCCCGACTATTTTGAAAAATGGCTTATTTGTTATGTGATCAGCAGCGTAAGCTAATTAAGGTCAACAATTAGAGTAGAACACGAACTCAGCTTGAGATCTGATAGGGTATGTCAAATGGAAATATTTTTGCTTACAAATCCATATATGCCAATACTGTAGTACAAACAGCTTTCTCCAAGACCATTATTCAAACTGTTCTACTTTTTATCCATTGCATGGACCATATGCACACACAGTTATTAAAAGGAACGTTTAGTAATTAAATATGTGACGGAATATACTTAATTTTTGGCATATAAATAATTCCCATTTAGTATTTGCTCTTAATATTACTTTGCAATTTGGATAAACAGCAGAAAAGCCTCAGACCCATAGCCCCTTTGAAACAGCTGCTTAAAGGTGGTTATTAAGGACCTGTAGTAATGGGAAATTATTAAACATGCATTCTTAGTGTTTTATGCGGTGGTGTTTACATGATTTGTATAATATTCACAGATTTAGGCTTATAAAATGGAAATTATAAACTAAAAGCAAGTAACTGTGTTACTTTTGGTAGTTTTCTATGAACTTCTACTTTACTTCACTTAATAAACTCCAAATTTCATTGAAAATTACACTAAGGGGACTAGAAAATACCACAGAGGAATCTAAACTATCAAGTAACTGTTATTTAATTTTTTAATAATTTAATAACCAAAATGATATGCCGAGAAGAATCTCTGAAGCGGTAAATTTTGCATTAGGCTAATTGCAGCTTAATATTTCTATCACGGGTCACCAGTGAATCCTGTGACCTTACGGCCGAAACAGGTCAATGAGAAGGGAGGGACACTGTACCCATAAGCTGTTAACCCGTGCCCATCAAACTTCAATCTCGCAATCCTTGACCCAAGCTCTAGGCTTATTTATAAAGGAGAGGTCAGTAAGATCATAACGCATTAGTACACAGGCGGTTCTGCGAAAAGGCATCAAATGCCGACAAAGTAAGAGAAGGCAGGTCAAAGGCTAACATAGGTAGATGTTAGCTTACACGCTTTTCTCATTTGTCGGTGGATGTGAGCTATTAGCGGAGCTGCAACGCTCTTACCAAACTTTGGCTGACATTTCAAACGGTACAGGTGTAAATACAGTTTATTGTTACAGTATGATCAGCAGAAACATCTAGAGAAATAGTGCCTAGTTAATAAAGTAAATATTATCTCAGCTGTATGCACCAGCTTAGCTTTTTCTTGTTATTTGTTTTCCATTTTGGATATGCTATTGTATATTTCTACTTAAAAATTACGTGAAGTATACAAAGAAGTTATTTAAGGTTGGATGTCTAGGCTGAAACGGAAATAATTTAAACTACAGTTTGAAGTGCTCTCTGGGGTTAATTTGAAAAGGAACTAACATTAAACAATTGAAAGTTACTTTGGAGCACAGAAACAGCACGCTGTGTTGATAACTGATATCGATTAAACTACTCGGCTCAGGTGGTTATTAATTAAACTGAATAAACAGCCGTAGGGATGCATTCGACCATAAAGAACCTTTGCTGAAGGGTTGCACAACTGAACATTTCTGTATTATTCTGAGTTTAGGTTAATGCTAACTTAAGGATACCCATCTGTGTAAAAAGGCTAAAAATTTCAAAATTTGCCAAAAATGGACTTTTGCTCTGTTAAATAGTATAAATTTTCTGCTTTAGTTCGACATTCTTTTTATAGCCGGCCTTTTTAACTATGTCAATGGTCATTTAACTGGTTGCCTGTAAGTGGTCATGCCCATTTAAATCCATACAGTTCCATTATCCTTTCTATGACTTCAAACATAGTTTTTTCATGTTTTTATTTTTAGCACAGGTTTTTCTTTAAAATGCTCCACACGATGCAATTTTCAGTACTTATGCATGAAATTTGGTGTACCTGCTTAGAAATAACATTAAGAAGAAATGATGACATAATTTTTTCATAACGTGAATAACTGCTAAGTAATTAAATATTAAAGTTTACATTTCGAAATTTAAATGAAAAAAATAATGAATTTAAACTTTAAATTTTATTTTTATCCAAACAAATAACAAGATTAAGAAATTATCTCATCAATTTGTTAACATTCTATTACAGGACATTACTGAAAATTATTAAGCCTTTCAAATCAAAATTGCATTATGGGGAACCATTTAAAAATATTTAAAAAATATAATAAAATATTAATATGTTAGCAACTAATCTGACCAAATGTGTGAAACTTAGCACAGTCACTCCTCACTATACAGTGATTGTTGTGTTAAAATTTCAAATCAATGCAATGGTAACTGTAGATTTTCAAAATTTCACAGATGGGTATCCTTAATGCATTTAAAACCATCTGCAGTTTCTTTGTATTTAGGTAAAAATTAATAGGCACAAAAACAAATAAGATGCATTACAAGGAAGGCAACTGCAATAGAGTACACCTTTTTGGCAAAACAGATGGTGTTTTCATGTGCGAGTGGCATAGATACAGAAGCCAATGGTGTAATATATATATATATTTGTTTTGCAATGTACGTAAACTTGTACGACACACAAGAAAGACAGGAAATAAAATGTTGGTGCCAACGCTAGGCGGCGCTGGAGGAGGACTTCACTTTGGGCTGTGTCAACTGCATGGAATTGAAACCAGACACACACACACACACACACACACACACACACACACACACACACACACACACACACACACACACACACACACACACACACACACACACACACACGCACACACACACACACATACACACACATACACACACACGCACGCACACACACACGCACATACACACATACACACACACACGCACATACACACACACACAAGGGGAGTGAAGTAGAACAGCACTTCCAGCATTATCTTGGAACAGCGCCTTAATGTATGCTTTGGCAAAGTCATACGTACCTACTTCTAAGAATTATTGCTCTTCGGGCAGATACATTGGAACAGCCAAAATGTCGCACAGTGCACTACAGACAAACTCTAATTATGTTAATGGTCTTTGAGAATATCAAGAATTAACAGGAAATATCCTCTTTTTCTCATAACTTAAACAGACATTAAATATTTCGACCTACTTAGGTACTATGATTTCACGAGTGACGTGTGATTTCATGACTTAACTTTCGGCCCTCTGTACCATAATATATCATTCACTTGCAAACCCGTTAAGACATAATACATTACGAACACCGAGGTATTTTCTGGGCATTAATATGTCAAATTTCTGTCAACACCAATATGATTCCAAAACTTAAGGGACACAGGGAGTGAAATTTTGGTCAAAATTGTCAAAAAGACGAAAATTGTTTTTTTACCTTAAAATGTTCCTGGAACACCTGTGCATTTGGATCAGCTAACATGTTTCATATCCCCCAATCCATGTGGTCATTACGGCCCTTTCAAATAGTGCTCTTCCCTTAACCGTTAACGTACACAGGATGCTCCTATATAAAAGCCTGTTTTTCTCAAAACTACATTTCTGCATATTCCAAAAGAAGGTCGCGCCTGTGTTTTGCTTCAAATTCAATGAAAATTTCCAAAAGTATTCATAAATAGCAGCTAAACAAAGCTATGATTCAATATTGATGTTATCATTAACATGAATTCCAAAATCATTTTTTTATGAAAAAAATCAATAATTTTTATTATTAAATTTTCTTTGTTATTAAAAAAAATATGTACAGCATAATCAGCAAACGCATTTAAAATATCTCTTCATACAATTGTTACCCATGTTTAAGAGTACCAGTTTTGCCAATATAAACCAAATTTGAAAAGTCAGTAGACACGAGTCACATTTTGAAAATGTGGCTATTAAATTCATAAATAATTTATATATCCTAAACGAATTATCCAATTTTAATGAAATTTGGTGTACTTCTTATTCTCATATAAATACAAACACAGTAAAACTTTCAAAAAAATCTATCAAGAAATGTGGAACTTTCAAATTTCACTCCCAGTGTCCCTTAATACCGGCCTAATTTTGTTTATTACTTTAAAGCCCTGATGAAAACTTAAATTTTAAATACTGACGAAAGATAAAGTAAAATAGAACCAGTTTTATTAAACTATGAAAACTTTTCCTTCATAAGTACAATACCATTTGTTTGAACTTACAGGTTCTATGTCATGGTTTGACCATTTTACTGCAGTGAGTCGATCTGCTCGTATTTCTGAAGTTGGCTGTAGCCACCCAAAAAACACCGACAACGCTTAGTATGTTGTGAGGGATGTCAAGATGTTTAGTTTTCAAGTAGGAACCCCTGTCCGGTAACTCACGGTTTGGACGCTGTGGCGCATCGAAGGGTGAGATGGGTGTATGTTCACAATTCACCAATAAACTCAACATCGAGCTGTCTAGATTAAAACGGGCTTCAAACTGTGTACCTCCTACATCATTGCAGAGCCTATATCGGCGGTGCACATGACCCAATACGTGTGGTTGTCTTAGAACTGTGTACCTCCTACATCATTGCAGAGTCTATATCGCCGGTGCACATGACCCAATACGTGCGGTTGTCTTAGAACTGTGTACCTCCTACATCATTGCAGAGCCTATATCGGCGGTGCACATGACCCAATACGTGCGGTTGTCTTAGAACTGTGTACCTCCTACATCATTGCAGAGCCTATATCGGCGGTGCACATGACCCAATACGTGTGGTTGTCTTAGAACTGTGTACCTCCTACATCATTGCAGAGCCTATATCGGCGGTGCACATGACCCAATACGTGTGGTTGTCTTAGAACTGTGTACCTCCTACATCATTGCAGAGCCTATATCGGCAGTGCACATGACCCAATACGTGTGGTTGTCTTAGAACTGTGTACCTCCTACATCATTGCAGAGCCTATATCGGCGGTGCACATGACCCAATACGTGCGGTTGTCTTAGAACTGTGTACCTCCTACATCATTGCAGAGTCTATATCGCCGGTGCACATGACCCAATACGTGCGGTTGTCTTAGAACTGTGTACCTGCTACATCATTGCAGAGCCTATATCGGCAGTGCACATGACCCAATACGTGTGGTTGTCTTAGAACTGTGTACCTCCTACATCATTGCAGAGCCTATATCGGCAGTGCACATGACCCAATACGTGCGGTTGTCTTAGAACTGTGTACCTCCTACATCATTGCAGAGTCTATATCGCCGGTGCACATGACCCAATACGTGCGGTTGTCTTAGAACTGTGTACCTGCTACATCATTGCAGAGCCTATATCGGCGGTGCACATGACCCAATACGTGTGGTTGTCTTAGAACTGTGTACCTCCTACATCATTGCAGAGCCTATATCGGCGGTGCACATGACCCAATACGTGCGGTTGTCTTAGAACTGTGTACCTCCTACATCATTGCAGAGCCTATATCGGCGGTGCACATGACCCAATACGTGTGGTTGTCTTAGAACTGTGTACCTCCTACATCATTGCAGAGCCTATATCGGCAGTGCACATGACCCAATACGTGTGGTTGTCTTAGAACTGTGTACCTCCTACATCATTGCAGAGCCTATATCGGCAGTGCACATGACCCAATACGTGCGGTTGTCTTAGAACTGTGTACCTCCTACATCATTGCAGAGTCTATATCGCCGGTGCACATGACCCAATACGTGCGGTTGTCTTAGAACTGTGTACCTGCTACATCATTGCAGAGCCTATATCGGCGGTGCACATGACCCAATACGTGTGGTTGTCTTAGAACTGTGTACCTCCTACATCATTGCAGAGCCTATATCGGCGGTGCACATGACCCAATACGTGTGGTTGTCTTAGAACTGTGTACCTCCTACATCATTGCAGAGTCTATATCGCCGGTGCACATGACCCAATACGTGCGGTTGTCTTAGAACTGTGTACCTCCTACATCATTGCAGAGCCTATATCGCCGGTGCACATGACCCAATACGTGCGGTTGTCTTAGAACTGTGTACCTCCTACATCATTGCAGAGCCTATATCGGCGGTGCACATGACCCAATACGTGTGGTTGTCTTGGAACTGTGTACCTCCTACATCATTGCAGAGCCTATATCGGCGGTGCACATGACCCAATACGTGCGGTTGTCTTAGAACTGTGTACCTCCTACATCATTGCACAGCCTATATCGGCGGTGGTGAACCTCATGCACATGACCCAATACGTGCGGTTGTCTTAGAACTGTGTACCTCCTACATCATTGCAGAGCCTATATCGGCGGTGGTGAGCCTCATGCACATGACCCAATACGTGTGGTTGTCTTAGAACTGTGTACCTGCTACATCATTGCAGAGCCTATATCGGCGGTGGTGAACCTCATGCACATGACCCAATACGTGTGGTTGTCTTAGAACTGTGTACCTGCTACATCATTGCAGAGCCTATATCGGCGGTGGTGAGCCTCATGCACATGACCCAATACGTGTGGTTGTCTTAGAACTGTGTACCTGCTACATCATTGCAGAGTCTATATCGGCGGTGGTGAGCCTCATGCACATGACCCAATACGTGTGGTTGTCTTAGAACTGTGTACCTGCCACATCATTGCAGAGCCTATATCGGCGGTGGTGAGCCTCATGCACATGACCCAATACGTGTGGTTGTCTTAGAACTGTGTACCTGCTACATCATTGCAGAGCCTATATCGGCGGTGGTGAACCTCATGCAGTTGACCCAATACGTGCGGTTGTCTTAGAACTGTGTACCTGCTACATCATTGCAGAGCCTATATCGGCGGTGGTGAGCCTCATGCACATGAGCCAATACGTGTGGTTGTCTTAGAACTGTGTACCTCCTACATCATTGCAGAGCCTATATCGGCGGTGCACATGACCCAATACGTGCGGTTGTCTTAGAACTGTGTACCTCCTACATCATTGCAGAGTCTATATCGGCGGTGCACATGACCCAATACGTGTGGTTGTCTTAGAACTGTGTACCTGCTACATCATTGCAGAGTCTATATCGGCGGTGGTGAGCCTCATGCACATGACCCAATACGTGCGGTTGTCTTAGAACTGTGTACCTCCTACATCATTGCAGAGTCTATATCGGCGGTGGTGAGCCTCATGCACATGACCCAATACGTGTGGTTGTCTTAGAACTGTGTACCTGCTACATCATTGCAGAGCCTATATCGGCGGTGGTGAGCCTCATGCACATGACCCAATACGTGTGGTTGTCTTAGAACTGTGTACCTGCTACATCATTGCAGAGTCTATATCGGCGGTGGTGAGCCTCATGCACATGACCCAATACGTGTGGTTGTCTTAGAACTGTGTACCTGCTACATCATTGCAGAGCCTATATCGGCGGTGGTGAGCCTCATGCACATGACCCAATACGTGTGGTTGTCTTAGAACTGTGTACCTGCTACATCATTGCAGAGCCTATATCGGCGGTGGTGAACCTCATGCAGTTGACCCAATACGTGCGGTTGTCTTAGAACTGTGTACCTGCTACATCATTGCAAAGCCTATATCGGCGGTGGTGGGCCTCATGCACATGAGCCAATACGTGTGGTTGTCTTAGAACTGTGTACCTCCTACATCATTGCAGAGCCTATATCGGCGGTGCACATGACCCAATACGTGCGGTTGTCTTAGAACTGTGTACCTCCTACATCATTGCAGAGTCTATATCGGCGGTGCACATGACCCAATACGTGTGGTTGTCTTAGAACTGTGTACCTGCTACATCATTGCAGAGTCTATATCGGCGGTGGTGAGCCTCATGCACATGACCCAATACGTGCGGTTGTCTTAGAACTGTATACCTCCTACATCATTGCAGAGTCTATATCGGCGGTGGTGAGCCTCATGCACATGACCCAATACGTGTGGTTGTCTTAGAACTGTGTACCTGCTACATCATTGCAGAGCCTATATCGGCGGTGGTGAACCTCATGCAGTTGACCCAATACGTGCGGTTGTCTTAGAACTGTGTACCTGCTACATCATTGCAGAGCCTATATCGGCGGTGGTGAGCCTCATGCACATGACCCAATACGTGTGGTTGTCTTAGAACTGTGTACCTCCTACATCATTGCAGAGTCTATATCGGCGGTGGTGAACCTCATGCACATGACCCAATACGTGTGGTTGTCTTAGAACTGTGTACCTGCTACATCATTGCAGAGCCTATATCGGCAGTGCACATGACCCAATACGTGTGGTTGTCTTAGAACTGTGTACCTCCTACATCATTGCAGGGCCTATATCGGCGGTGCACATGACCCAATACGTGTGGTTGTCTTAGAACTGTGTACCTCCTACATCATTGCAGAGTCTATATCGGCAGTGCACATGACCCAATACGTGTGGTTGTCTTAGAACTGTGTACCTCCTACATCATTGCAGAGCCTATATCGGCGGTGGTGAACCTCATGCACATGACCCAATACGTGTGGTTGTCTTAGAACTGTGTACCTGCTACATCATTGCAGAGCCTATATCGGCAGTGCACATGACCCAATACGTGTGGTTGTCTTAGAACTGTGTACCTCCTACATCATTGCAGAGCCTATATCGGTGGTGCACATGACCCAATACGTGTGGTTGTCTTAGAACTGTGTACCTCCTACATCATTGCAGAGTCTATATCGGCAGTGCACATGACCCAATACGTGTGGTTGTCTTAGAACTGTGTACCTCCTACATCATTGGAGAGCCTATATCGGCGGTGCACATGACCCAATACGTGTGGTTGTCTTAGAACTGTGTACCTCCTACATCATTGCAGAGCCTATATCGGCGGTGGTGAACCTCATGCACATGACCCAATACGTGTGGTTGTCTTAGAACTGTGTACCTGCTACATCATTGCAGAGCCTATATCGGCAGTGCACATGACCCAATACGTGTGGTTGTCTTAGAACTGTGTACCTCCTACATCATTGCAGAGCCTATATCGGCGGTGCACATGACCCAATACGTGTGGTTGTCTTAGAACTGTGTACCTCCTACATCATTGCAGAGTCTATATCGGCAGTGCACATGACCCAATACGTGTGGTTGTCTTAGAACTGTGTACCTCCTACATCATTGCAGAGTCTATATCGGCAGTGCACATGACCCAATACGTGTGGTTGTATTAGAACTCTGTACCTCCTACATCATTGCAGAGTCTATATCGGCAGTGCACATGACCCAGTACGTGTGGTTGTCTTAGAACTGTGTACCTCCTACATCATTGCAGAGTCTATATCGGCGGTGCACATGACCCAATACGTGCGGTTGTCTTAGAACTGTGTACCTGCTACATCATTGCAGAGCCTATATCGGCGGTGCACATGACCCAATACGTGTGGTTGTCTTAGAACTGTGTCCCTGCTACATCATTGCAGAGCCTATATCGTAGGTGCACATGACCCAATACGTGTGGTTGTCTTAGAACTGTGTACCTCCTACATCATTGCAGAGCCTATATCGGCGGTGGTGAACCTCATGCACATGACCCAATACGTGCGGTTGTCTTAGAACTGTGTACCTCCTACATCATTGCAGAGCCTATATCTGCGGTGTTGAACCTCATGCACATGACCCAATACGTGTGGTTGTCTTAGAACTGTGTACCTGCTACATCATTGCAGAGCCTATATCGGCGGTGCACATAACCCAATACGTGTGGTTGTCTTAGAACTGTGTACCTGCTACATCATTGCAGAGCCTATATCGGCGGTGCACATGACCCAATACGTGCGGTTGTCTTAGAACTGTGTACCTGCTACATCATTGCAGAGCCTATATCGGCGGTGCACATAACCCATAGGTGTGGTTGTCTTAGAACTGTGTACCTGCTACATCATTGCAGAGCCTATATCGGCGGTGGTGAACCTCATGCACATGACCCAATACGTGCGGTTGTCTGAAGATGTTCATTCGCTCCGTGGACTCGAGCCATAAGGTTCTCCGCTGATATTGCAGGAGTGTCATACAACATACTCTTCATACAACTCCACAGGAAATAGTCGAGAAGTGTCACATCTGGCGACCGTGCTGGCCATGGAACTGGTCCACCTCTACCAATCCTTCCATATGAATATGCGGCGTTGACGTGATTCCGCACATTTACATCAAATTGTCTGGAGGATGCACAGCAAGGACTATGGAGGAATTTAAGCGCATGCGCAGGAATGTTATTATGCTCAGGTCGTTCATTCCAGTACACAGATGGCTAAAGTGTTGCATACCATCCGTATTTAAATACCAAAACGAATGTTAACAAATTATCACAAATTTCGACGGTCTCCAGCGTTCAAACAGAGCATTTCCGCACAGAGGTTCATATGTGAAAACCGATCAGTTTGCCATCCCGCACAACATATTAAGCATTGTCTGTGTTTTTGTGGGACGCCCAGTATTTACTACATACAATTTCTTACGTCAGAAGTGTGAACGTTAAATGAGATCCAGAGTTAAATCTGCCTTATAGCTTTTACCTGCAATTGACCAGAAAATAAATGCTCCACAGCATATTATATCATACATTTGCACCTATTTACTTCTGCCTTCTGGTATAATATTTTTGGGATTCTCACAGATTTAATGGAAACATTGCATACTTGAAAGTATTTTAAATTTTTGGAAAATGTACCTGGAAGCACACTGGTGTTAATCACGTTATATTATGTAATCAATAACTTTAAGGATGATTCTGAATTGCATCTTATAATACCACATAGGGCTGGGAAATGATAGGTTTAAACATGAATCAATTCTCCTAATTAGGAAATTCTTTACGTGGAGCACCTAGAGCAGGGACAGAACCAGAAGTGTTGCGTGAGGAAAGCACGTCCTGTGTAAGATGGTGCACGATTTGCAGCGTCACTTCCCAACACATTGCCCCTGCGTGTCTATAGCATCAACACTTAATTTGTTCTGGCAATTAAGTTTATCGCCCCTTACCCCAAGGATGTAGCCATCACCGGCGCCCATAAAATATACTAGAACAAGGGCCAGCACAATTTGGTGATCCGAAGATCCTCTTGATATCGCTGCCATATCTCAAGAAGCTCCCTTCCCTGCATTAAGGGCAAGGACCAAGACAAATGATGGATGAATAGGGCTAGACAGCATACATATATTAACTACGTAAGCCTCGGCGAACTTGAATGGGATGGACTGATTTTGGATCTTCAGTACAGCCAACTCATCCCATTTGCCTCTCCTATTTAGACAAATAGGTACCTAGATATATATTTGCTCCTTTGACACATAAATACAGATAAAGTTGTCATAAAGACAAGAAATATACTCTTAATTTAGGAGCACTAAAATCTGATTTGTATCAGTGATTTGAAAAGGGACGCAAGTGCACCTTTTGCAAAAATAAGTTGAAATATACACTTTGTTTCTCAATTTTCAAGATATCACAGAGGTTGTCTTGTTTAACATATGTCTCCTACAGCCGATTAAGGATTGCATTGATCTTAAAAGACAAATATCTCCAGAATAGTTTCTCTTTTATACTCAGAGAGGGCATTGATGCTGGTTAATTGGAGAGTTGCTGGATTCATGAATTGTCCAATGAGTAGATTAAATAGTATGTGTTGGCAATACGTCATCAATGATTAGATTTACGACAGTGTGTTGGTAATACTGTCATTTGGTGACTTGGTACCTGTTTTCAACTCATAATGTAGTGAATATTGCAACATGTTTGTGCTACTTATTATGGCTAACTCTGAAGGTGATTCTCCAAGAAAGAATAAGAGAAGCGGTGTTCGGAATACTAGGAAATATTCAAGTTCTTTAATGGCAACCGTAATAGACACTGAAGATACTATAGTCTTGGTGGCAGAAGTATTTCAAGAAGGCAACCAAAGCTATTGCTCATCCTTGTAGTTCAAAATATAAGCATCTAACCTATGACAGAAAGCACATTGGTTACCTCGAGACACGTGAATATATTGAAGGCATTTTCCAGCACTCTTTCATGTTGGCTGCCATCCCGGGAGTATATGGGGCAGTTGTTATCCCAATCAACAACAAGAACATAGCAGATGTTAGAAGAATATTACAAGACATTTCAGTTGAACATCTGCACTTCTATTAGAAAGTTATGTAATGGCCAAAAACTGATGTTGAACTTGATAATATGTAGAAACTATTGCTAAGTGTGTTTTGTAATGTCACTATATTAGAATAGGTACGTTAATTAACATCATGAGAGATTATTACAAGAATATTTTGTTTCTTAAGTCTTCAAGTACAAAAACAAAGTCCAAAATATTCTTACCCTACACATAACATTGTCTAATTATTTTCCAAATGAAACAAACCCTGAATATAAAGAGTGTCCTGTAAGTCAATGAGATGCAACTTGAGGTTACTGAATAGCCCAAACAATCAGTAATGTACAGATCTGCAAGTTATCTACGAAACATACATTTCCAATGTGCCAACTTTGGATACTACTAAGTTTTTCTTGGTTTTCCAAAAACTATGGTAGTTGGACTTGTTTCCCATTTTCAGATCACCGATTTAATTGATATGTGAGGGATTTAGCAGCAATTCAGATGAAGAGATACATTTCGTTTACCTAATGGCAAAGCGTTATAGAATTGCATTCATTGTGTTTTGGTCATATGTTTTCACATTCAAAGGACAATTATTACATGAATGAACGCTCCAACTGTAAGCTCTTAAGAGGGTTGTTCGCTCATAGATATATTGGACTGTAAAAGGAATATTAGCTAACATTTAGAATGTGAAAGTTACGTCCTCGTAGAATTCCTTACTCAGTCTCGCAAGTATCACAAATAATTTACATTTTTTTCACTGCCATTCTCCGTTAGGGACAAAACTGCATCATCTAGGCACCAGGTTCTTAGCTCTTGCTAGTATTACACAATGATCGATATTCCTTCAAAGTTCTGCAAATCTGCACCTCGGTTTATGTGCTCATAAACATGGAATTTATTGAGTAAGTCATATAAAGGCCTCACAATCATTGCATCACACATAAGTTAATAGCAAATATCGCTGATCAACAGGCATTTAATAATATGTGATCTTTGGCGATTATAAATCTTTTCTCATTAGCTCCTTAATGTTATCACACTAAAGGTAACTGTTAATATTGCAATGTTTGTGCGGTATTCATAAATTTTATAAACGAAAATCACACTTAGGTATGTTCTACTTAGGCTGGCGCAAATGAACCTACATGTTGTTCTAGCGGGACAGAACGGCAAAAGCGCAAGTTGAGTGCAGTTTTTCAAACATGGCAATATGAAAGTAATTTTGATAGGTTTATTCCTGTTCACGTAACAAATCGCATAGTTGTAATGCATCGTTTTACGCTGAAACAAAATGGGAATGATTCAATCTGAATTGGCAGTATTAAAGAGCGTTTAAGAAATAGGACCGAGTGACATGGCTCTGTGCGGCTTGCACTGGGAAGTTCCGGCTGCGATTCCCCTCAATCACCCACCCTGTGTATTTCGTGGTTTGTCCTGGTGGTAGGTAATTGTCGGGGTAGCTTCTCTTCTACCGTTATTTCGTTTCCATACCTTCCCCTTCACAATGTATCCTCCCCAATTCAGGTGTGCTTCCTGTTTTCGTGGCGTGTGGCAGTGTTGGGCAGGTAGCACGGGTTCTTGCTTAAAGGAAAGAGTATTTCCCAAACACTGGCAGTCTGCTTGGTTGAGCAGGTCGTTCATCGCCCTCTCTGGTCTACTTCAGCAGTACCACAGGTCTTCCACGCGTCTCTGTGGTCTGTGGTTCCTTCCTTGCTGCTGGGGGACGACTCCTGCAGGTCACAATCCCCTAAACCCCATGTAAGTATACTTAACACGTTTCGAAACGATCCTCTTCCTATTAAATAACATCAGATCCAGTAAGCACCTTAAAAGAGCAATCTATCGCAGTTGTCAACTAATCCTTGGTGAATCAAAGTTTTACATAATATACTTTGTGATAAAGGTTCCTTTGAGGTAATCTAAAAGCACTAACAGATAATTTATTAATTTTCACACAGCGACAATGGCCTGAAGCGATAAGTGTAGTGGTTTAACAACGTAGGGGATATTTGTATTATCCATGAACTTTATAGCTGAGCTCCACAGCTACCTTCATGGTGACAAAGGTCTGCAAAGGTCATGCTCATAGGAATATGTAGGTGACTCTACGAGGTTTGAAATTAAAAAATCTGTCTTACACTCACATGACTTTCTCTACTCTTGTACTAACAATTCTTACAAACCCTTATTCCTATATCTTCTTCGTGATAGTTTAGATAAAGATTTGCAGAACTTATCTTATTGTTTATCTTCTTGTAGGTACAAGGGGATTATGAGAATACAGTAGGCTTTGAGCGATAGTCAAATGTTTTAAAGCTTTGAGATCCCGTTCTCTTTGCACTGTTAATATATAAAGAAATGAACAACGATGTTGCATTGGACGAAAGTTTTCCGAAACTTACACAAATAACAATCAATATCCAAGAAATGATTCACTCTATAAAAATGATTATTTGGGTGCAAATTATGTGTTTTAACGAGATGGAAATTTTTGTATACTAAGATTTGGTCTATCTCTTACGGTTTACGAGTTATTCAAAAGTTTTCCAGAGTAAACAGGACTACATATGCTATAGCCCAAAAATTCAAAATATACATTTTATTTGTCATAAAAATGTCTTAAACATGTCATTTTAATCAAAATCGTTAGAGCAATTTTCAAGAAAACCAAAATTTTCGAAAAAGTTTCCATTAAGGATACGCATCTGTGAAAAAAGGCTTAAAATTTCAAAAAATTCCAAAAATGGATTTTTGTTTTATCAAATGGTATAAATCATCTGCTTTATTTTGATATGCTTTTTACAGCCTTACGACCATTTTAACTATGTCACGTGGCCGTCTAACTGATTGCCTGTAAGTGGTCATGTCCATTTAAATCCATACACTTCCATTATCCTTGCTATGACTTCAAACTTAGTTATTCCATGCTTTTATTTTTAGCACTGTTTGCTCTTTAAAATGCTCCACACGATGCAATTTGCAGTACTTATGCATGAAATTTGGTGTACCTGCTTAGGAATAACATTAAAAAGAAATAATGAGATAATTTTTTCATAACGTGAATAACTGCTAAGTAATTAAATATTAAAGTTTACATTTCGAAATTTAAATGAAAAAACAATGAATTTAAACTTTAAATTTTATGTTTATCCAAACTAATAACAAGATTAAGAAATTATCTCACGAATTTGTTAACATTCTATTAAGAACATAGCTGAAAATTATTAGGTTTAAAAAAAAATGTAATAAAATATTAATATGTTAGCAACTAATCTGACTATATGTATGCCATTTAGCACAGTTACTCCTCACTATACAGTGATTGTTGTGTTAAAATTTCAAATCAATCCAATGAAAACTGTACATTTTCAAAATTTCACAGATGGGTATCCTTAAAAGTGTAGTTTAGAATGGAACAATTTTCTTCAAAATCGTCGTGTCTCATCCTTGAAATACATCAAACTTAAATACTAATTTTGGTTTTTAACCGACTTTTCGTTTTTGAGTTATACTGTCCACAGACTGATAGACACACACACATATACATTTTCGGTGATATCTCTATACGTAGCAGAGAAAGTAAAAAAGGAAACACATTAATTAAGGAAATACACATATATCATAATTTCTCCTGTGGAAGAAGTTGAGACGGTCGAACACAAAAACCCAAGTCTACCTTCACAACTTGAAGATGTTTCTGAAATTCTTTTTAATGCACTGTTGTTAATTCCATTTGCACTGCGCCACTGCTGAGGTCGGTAAGGTATACACGAAGTAAGTCGTAAAAGGACAATCCAGAAACACGAAACAGAAGAGTAGGATTCTTTTCTCTGAGCTGCTTTGCCCAGCTCTTGTAAGCATCAGTCAAGTGCTCTTGGGGGAATTCTGTGCTCTTTTCTCTCAATGGTGGTACAACAGTTTAAGAGTTACTACTTTTCTATTAGCTAATGAAGGGCTTCTTTATGGACTTGACTCCTCTTGTGAACCTGGGCAAGTTACTTTGTCTGTCATAACTGCGCTGCACTCTTCAGTAACAACCTCTCCTTCAATTAGATAGTTTTTAGTGTTCGAAAAAAGTAAAGAAAGAAACTTACAGTCTGATTGGAAAGAAAGTACACATTATGATGCGTATCAATTACAGGACCCTCTCTACCTATTGAATTTATTTGCATAGCTATTCTACAAATGTTTGTTAATCATTAGAAACGATGGCAGTTATGAGTTCAGTAAGGATTAACAGTTCCTCGCACTAGGATATACCGGGCGTTCCAGAAAAACACTGAAAACGCATAGTATGTTGTGCGGGATGGAAAATAGGAGTCCCTGTCCCGAATTGTACGGTTTGGACGCTGTGGGGCATCGGAGTTTGAGCACGAGCGGTTGTGGCAATTTGCAGCCCTTTGGAAATTTTAGGACAGGAAAATCATAACGGAATTTGAAAGAATGCCTAATACTGGAACAACAGCGAATATTTCGGAAGTGACTATCCTACGAAAGAAACAACGCGCTTTAACCATCTCCGCACTTTTTCTGAAAAAGTTATTTGTCTTATGCTTTTTCACTCATATAAACATATATAGAATGTAATAAGAAACTTCAGCACTTCACATACATTCATATAAAATTCCAGATATACACTATCAGTATCTTAACCATCTACTGATTTCAACAAAAATTGTTTCAATTATTTTATGAGAAAATAAATAATAACGAAAACGTTTACATACAAAGGATTGTTTGGGGCAAGCTTTTCTGAAGAGCCTTAGCCTGACATCAAAGTATGTGTATTTGACTCAAGTATGGCTTTTGCCTTTACCTGACTTCTTTCCTAAGTTCTGTTCACAGACAAAACACAACAAAGCTCTCAACTCTCAACCAAAAGGACACTTTGTTCACTTCATCCATAACATAGGTGTAAACCAACTAAAGAAAACTTAAGTGTTTCACTTTCAGAAATACTGAATTAATATCAGCTTTGCCGAGGATTTTGTTAATATAAAATTTCCCAATAATAATAATAATAATAATAATAATAATAATAATAATAATAATAATAATAATAATAATAATAATAATAATAATAATAATAATAATAATAATAATAATAATAATAATAATAATAATAATAATAATAATAATAATAATAATAATAATAATAACAAACAACTTTGTTTTTCTTCAAAATGGTTCTAACAATGCTGATTAAAATGTCATATGTTTAAGATATTTTTATGAAAAGTGAAATGTGTATTTTGAATTTTCTGGCTATAGCCTATGTAGTCCTGTGTACTCTGGAATAACTCGTAAACCGTAAGAGATAGACAAAGTCTTGCTATACAGAAAATGTACATAGATCTCGCTAAAACACAATTTATGTCCAAATAAATATTTTTGTATAGTGAGCCATTTCGGAGATATGCATTGTCATTTCTGTAATTTTTGGTAAACTTAAACTTAAGTCAAATGGGACATCGTTATTCATTTTGTATATGTTAGCCCTGCAAAGAGAAGGGAATCTCAAAGTTTTTTAAACATTTGACTATCTCTCAAAGCTTACTGTATTCCCATATTGTCCTTGTACCTACAAGGAGATAAGCAATACGACAATTCCTGCAAATGTTTATCTCAACTAACGCGAAGAAGATATAGGAATAAGAGTTTGCAAGAATGGTTAGTACAAGAGTAGAGAGTCATATGAGTGCAACGCATCGTATTTTTTCGAGAAGAAAGGTTATTTGTTAATGTTAGAACTAAAGTGACATTTCTTTGAGATTATATACTTGTTTTCTGTTATAACAACAGAAGATCAAAGTACACGTAATTCCTAGGTTTCGTTCTCCTTAGTTGGTAGTGCTGAGTAGTTCGAATTGCACTAATTGAAATGCATATATTTTGGGTTATTTTATGGAGTTTAACATTTTATGGTCAAATCTTAGCAATATAGTATTTAAATTCATATTTTATTTATGAAATAGTCCAGATAATTTATCGACTCTGACATTACCAGATATGTTCACTCGCTCTTCTCGAGAAATTATAGTTTAGGTTAGACGAGTAATGTTATTACTTCTGATTATTTACGAGTCATCAAGAAAGTAGCAGGTAACATGTTAAATTCTGGAGGTATAACCAACTCGAAATGGTCTAGTTTTTAGACGTTCTTTGATTTTCTGACATTGTTATGCCAGCCGTATGCTTCCAAATTTCAATTCATCTGCAACGTCAAAACTCCTAGGAAGTCTTTGACAGAAGTGATGTAAGAACTACAGTCAGTGGAAGCTTTTTGAATCCAAATCCGCCGAATGACATTGACAAGAAAATAGCGGCCGATATAATCCAGCTTTACAAACGAGAACTGCCCTCAAACTGTCAAAATCTCGACTTGAAAGAAGAAACGCCACAAATGTTAATGATACCGCCTTCTAAGCCTGTCACATATGAGGAATATGAAATGAACGCGTTACATCCTCCGCAGTTAAAAAAAAGAAAAGGGATAAAGCGTGCCAAAAACCACGTGAGTAGTGAAATAATGGATCTAAAGCATAAATGTAACCGCTGTTAATTTTGCGGGAAGCAGAGGAAGAATGAAACGTCACGAGGAACAAAGGATAATAAACGTGAAACAATCAGAACAGTGTTCTCTGTGCATCCCTTTGGCTCCACCACAGAAGTCTTTGTGCCCATGTACCAAAAAGGCTGAAACAAAACTGTAGCGCCTAGGAAAAGAATACACATAGAAGAAATATTAGCCCACTGCGGGTGTTGATGGGAAGGAAGGCGGTAACCTTGCTGGAAAAAAGATATGTCTCCGAATTACTCATTTCACAGAACGCTGGGGGCTGCTTTTCTCATTACGCTCCCCAGTGATGTTTATTTCCTCTCTTCTTGATGGCAGAGACAGCTGCTGATCACTGGGTGTGTCTACAAAACAATAGATTCCTGGGACCCTAGAATGGCCCTCCTCTAATTCCCCAAAACGCACAAAGGGCGGCTAAAAGGTGACATGTGAGGAAACAGTCACCTCACTTAATTTTCTCTGGGAAAACCTTGCTTACGTGTACAGCGTTTGATTGCTGAGATAGGATATTCCCCATCACCCCAATTAGCTTCAACAAGATATAGCCTGAGATTGCACGGGGGTTACTGAGGATAATCATCCTTAATCTCCTTTACCCAAGCATAGGTCTCAAGGTCCCATGGTTAAACTTGATTTGTTGATATGTTTCCAACAAACCGAGTTGTGTTCTAGAACATCTTGTATCACAGTTTTGTTATTAATCCACTTGACCTGTAAAGCAGAACCCAACCCAAGTAGCCAGTACACTATCGTCATTAGTGTAGAAGATGTTTTTATTTTTGTTTATCTTCATTACTCAATTAAACTTTCGGCAAAGCTTCCAGTTCACTATAATTTAAGCTGCTGATGACCAAAAACATGAACTATGCAGAAACTTTTGCTTATCCCAACAATTTGTAGGTACATTAAAGCTTTTTATCCTTTTGTGAAAACCAGACATTTGTTGATCAAAATTTGCTGTCAGAAGACAAAACTGAATAAAGGTCTGAAGATTCGAGCACATGTGTCAAAGAGTAAGATCAACAATGATATAAAAGTCGATAAATGAACTTCTGTTCTGAACTGACGAAGGAAGCTAAGACACAGTTACCCACCATTATCATTATTATAGGTACTGCCATCATTTTCCGATAAGAACGAACGAAGTCGAGGAAATTAGTAATGGAATGAACCTAATTCAACAATCTGGACAGTCGTTTGAGTGCAACAAGGAACACTTCTTCTGTTGGAACCCATTTGGTGGCAGCGGTATAAACGTCTCAATATGAAAAAATTTAGATTCATATAGGCAATAAAATAGGACACAGGAATTCCATTCAGGAAGAGTACTATGCAACCACAGACGTAATAGAGATCCACCTCCTTACTACCCATAAGTTCTCGTGCCTTAATTGCAGACGTTAGAACATTCAAACACAGGTGGGCTTAGTTTAATAATTTATTGCAACATACACCTTTATATAGTAAAGATATTAATTCTTTGAAATTTCACTGAAAAAAGATTAAAATCGTCAAACCAACTAATCCGTATACATATAATATGCACAAGTACTTGCGTTAATTTTTGCCAGCCAGGGCAATTTTATATATATATATATTTTTCTGAAAATATTTGTTTCAGGTCCCACGCTATGGAAATCATACTAAAGAAAATATACCGACCGTGTTTTAAGAAGCGATCTAATTTAAAAAAAATAATGTTTGAGGAATACTCTTTATTAGATTTAAAGATTTAAAAGCATAATACGAACACATTTTCTAATAGTGTTAAGTAGGTATAAAATATAAGAGCATGGTGTGGATCAGCAATGTCCAAAGTTTGCGAAAGAGGGGAGTTTGCGTTTACCTCCGTCCATTGTACCTGGGGTTTGTCCCTCTTTAACTCCCAGCCGTGCATTGTGTTGCAGTGGCGAGTTGGTTATATGTATGTTGCGTTTGATTTATGGAAGCACCTTCTAACCTCATAGGCTAAACATCTGTTCACTAGTGACTTGTTTGACACTGCTTACGTTTAAGAAGTCTTATCAATATTTGGCAACAAAGTCGAAGTGCATAGCCTTAGAAGAGCCACCAAGTGATCGTCGCGTAACATATTGCGATACAGACTTTTAGCATAGTTCAATTTGGAGAAACTCTGTTCGCAAATATATGTAGAGCTATACTCACTCTTATACACACTATTCTTGCAGATGCTTATTTCTCTATCTACTTCACTGTAATCGACATAATAATTTTTAGAAAGTATCTTATTGTGTATTTCCTTGTACGAGCAAGGAGAGTAGGGGAATATAATGGACTTAAGCTATAGTGAAATGCTTTAAGAGCTGATAGCTACATGATGCCTTTGAAACTCTCTTTGCAGGGCCAAGAGATAAAAAAGAGAAACATATTCCTATTTGAAAAATAGTATAAACATTGGCAAATTCAAACAAATAAGAAGGAATATCTCGGAAATGGTTCACTCAAAAGGAAAGCGAAGTATCTATTTGACATAAGTTGTGTGTTTTAACGAGCTCCATAATTTTATTTAGTAAACTGTTGTCTGTCTCTTTCTGTTTACCATTCATGCAAAAATCCTCTAGGATGAAGAGGTCTTCTGAGGACATTTCCAGAAAATTCAGCATTAGAATCTCCTGTTTGTGTCCTTCAGTTGATGCTGCCTGTCTGTACCTCCGACTGAGGAGTGGAGTGGGGTATAGCCGATCATTGCTCAAGGTTCTCTAAAGAGAGTAGGTTGGTTCATATGCACCCTGTTGAATATGTCGATCAGAGGAAGGTAACCTATTACTGGTGCAATACAAAGAGGAAATATTAGTCAGATAGAAGAGTACTAACTTTGGCAGGTGCATCACCTGCTATGAGAGAGGACCTCATTTCGATTACCGATGCTAGAATGAGTCATCCATTAATAAAATTAATCGAAAACTATTAGTTCATGGTTTCGTGAGCCGCATATAAACGGACACTGAAGTGATACTGCTAATTTTTAATAATGAAAACTCGAAAATCTGCCTTCAGTCCTAGCTACTTGCTCTCAATAAATGACTTTAAGCCTTTAAAACGACGATTCTCGCATCTGTGTTTCTGTGCTTTCAGACTGAAAATGTTTCTCCTGCAAATATCATCCTAGGATATATGCATTTTTGTGAGCTTAGCAAAGCTTCTATTAGAATATTATTGAAACACATTAATATTCACTGCCTTTACCATAATTATGAGAAGTTTTACAGCATTTACATTTTTAAAGTCCAAAATGAATTTATATTTATGTTATACCTCACATACAAATGAGTTAGAAAGTTTATTTATAAGTGTTTAATGCCTACATGGACAAACCTACAGCTACAATTTCTGAAGTTTATTAGCAATTTAGCAACTAAAAGGAATAAAAGGTCACATTTGAATGTATTAAGTTTGGATCCAATGAACGTGAAACTTGGCACCAACAGTATGAATATTGCACAGCACATTCATATAGAGCCATGCCTTGGTATTTTTAAATAATTTTACAGCACAAATATGTGCACAATTTGAACAATACATTCTTACTTTCATATCTTTGAAATAAGTAACATTTGGAAACGTTTGAAGTGGTAACATTTGAATTCATAAGAGGTTTCCTTTTTTATTTACTAAATTGGTTTGGTTCTTTGTTGTGGTGTTTAACGCCCGCTTTTACTACATGCTACACCATAGGTGGTGACACTGATACATGGAATAAAGATGGGACACCAGTGGAATGAGACGGCGGGGGAAACTGGTGAACCAGGAGGAAACCCGCCCCTGCGCCGCTTTGTCCACCAAAAATCCCACATGCGGTCGCCTGGGATAGAAAACGGACCGCTTTGGTGAGAGGCAAATGGTCTAACGACTTGCCCACAGCGCGGCCTTTTATGTTTCGTCATACATTATTCGACACAAAATTTTGGATATGGGATTGGGAATTTTGACGTAAAGAACACGCAATATTAGTATTTAATATTCGTGCTGTTTACATACCAAAGGAAAAGGTACAAACCAAATACTCTATACAAGATAACAGCTCAAGTTAAGGAAAAGTCCTGATCCTTTCTGGTATTCTTGCGAAGGTAAACCTTTTTGATAACGGGTGCTTCATAAAATACTCGCATTCTTGGTTTATCACATGAAACTATTTGCCTAATGGGAAAGTAAGGTATGCATAATAAGTTTTCCAAAGTGAAACACGCATCTAGAAAACAAAACAAAGTGAAATGTAGGTGTATTCCGTAAAAAATCTATTGCTTCAAAATAAACATTGCAAATACCTTCAAATTACATTTTTGAAATTGTGCGGGTGGGAAACATTAGACGTTTTGGTGAAGTACTTCTATCTCTTGCTTTACTTAATATAAAATACTTCAAGCTTGAACACATTTATTGCAAGTTGTTTTCTTGTCCAATCTAAGGACTTACTCCATTGCTCTACAACACACCTCAGATGGGTTGTCAGTTTCACATGTTTCACTTTTCAACTGGAGTGTAAGATGCGCATAGAATTGTTGGTGGCGTTTCATCTACACAAAGTTGGAGTACTAAGTGTTAAAATTCTTGTTTCAGTCTGAATCTTGGAACATCTTGGCGCCGAAATGGTCAGCAGGGATGTCATCAAGATAAGAGTTTTAGAGCAGTTTCCTCTCAGGATTGTCTAGACTCGACAGCCCGCGAGATTTTATCAATCTAGGTTACTGCGCCCTGCGTTCCAATGCTCATGGGATTTTAAACACCACCCCTCTGTCGGAGGCAAGCAGACTCTAATCCGTGCATTGTATGTGCCGAACACTAATATGTTCGTGCTCGGTTTTTCTCCCCTCTTCTTTCTTATGAAAATGTGCAGCTCGCTGCTATTGATACGGCCATTCCCAAGCTTCGTATTCACTGAGCCCTTTTGAGAGTAAGTACCTAAATAGAGTCCCTTGGGTCTTACCTGGAAGAGGGAGAGCAAATAGATACATCGTGCTATGTCAACGAATGAAACACACAGCGGCGCCGGGCACACATCAAAGCACGCTCAAGGTCAGCCACCTCACACCACTATGTTCCTAGCCAGCGCTTGAAAATGTCAGCTAAGAACAAATACTGTTCGAGAAGCTTCGAATGCCGTGATTTTAGGAGAAGCTTCCCAGAGAAACTGCCGGTACCTGATTCTCGGCTATACAGGATGTCTCAAAATTAGACCGACAAACTTTGGGAGCTGATAGATAACATTATTTTAAACACTTTTTGTTAAAGAAAGTGTTTTGCTGCGGTGCTTCGTTTAAGCGCTAGACGAGTTAATGTCATAGATTACTGCCTCCCACCCAGTTTAAGTATTTACAGCAAAATCAACAATGCAAATTAGCATTGCATTAATCTTAATAAGGCACACAATGTTAATCCAAGAAACAAACACAGGACACATAAACAAAACACAAACATCTCAATGTTTACAGTTAATCACAGCTTTACTATTCAAAATTAGACCGACAAACTTTTAGACCAGAGAAATGGCTGGTGTCTTTGCGAGAGTGCGACAGAATAGGGCACGCCGATGCACCCTTTGTGTTAATCGCAATGGGCGTGCGTTCCAACATTTATTTGGAATGACCCTGAAATTTCGTTCTCTTTCCATTACCAAAAGAAAAAAGGGAATAACGACCTCCCATTTGAGAACACCTATAAGCATTGCACAATTTTGAAAAATAACAAGTAATATATCCGAAATGGTTCACTTCACAAGAAACATTTAACATAAATTGTGTGCTTTAACCAGATCTACATGTCAGACTTGGTCTATCTCTTACGGTCTATCAGTTATGCAGAAGTCATCAAGACTAAACAGGACTACACAGGCTACAGCCAGAAAATTCAAAATATACATTTAGTTTGCCATAAAAATATCTTAAACATATGACTTCTAATAAAAATCGCTAGAGCCTCTTTTTTTCTTTTTGAGAAAATCAAACTTTTTCATGTAAAGGGTAGTTTAGGATGGAGATTTTTTTGAAATCCTTGTGTAGTATCCTTGGAAGATATTAACACTCGGTTACTGTCCTTTTTCTTATTCTTTTTCTATCCATATTTGGTTTTCTTATTCAGTTCTTTCTTTTTATTCAGTTTTTATATAGTTTTATATAGTTTTATAAAAACCACTAGCTTTTCCGTTTTGTTATAAAAGTATGTTTTCTTAAAAAATTACTGGCACATGTATCTCCGAGATACAAGGACAGTGTTTCTGTAGTTATTTTTTCATTCTTACTCTTCCATTTGTTTCATTCAAAAATGCCCTGAATATTATTTCTGATTAGCTATATGCTACTAGAATACTCTGTTACGATATTTTGCTCAATTACAGGAACAGGATGGCATCACAAAAGGAAGTTTTTGACCTAAATAATGCCAGTGATGTAGCAGATGATCACTTGATTAGGCGATCACTTATGCCTCGTTTACCTCGGTCAATTTCTGGAAGGCTTCGTGAGATTTTATCTAGAGGGCAACAAACCCGCATTCCTCATCTCAACCCTCCGAGCATTGAAGTTGCCAGTAGAAAACGTTGTTAATCCTGTTGGACCACAAAAACAACGAGACTGACAAAGTATACTTGCAAGTCTTGTGGGCAGTATTTGTGCCTTCAACATTGTGCCTTTGTTTGTATTGATGCATGTGACACAGAAGTTTCAGAGAACGAAGAAGACTGAGACTAGTTTGATGAAGAAACTGTTTCTTTAAAATGTATTATTACTGTGTGTTTCTGAAAGTGTAAAGCAAGTTTATAATTACTCCTTTTCTAATTTCATAAGAATCTCTCTCTATTTTGTTTTCCTAACTTTTACTTATAAATATGTAGGTTTTTGGTTAATAAAATGCTAAACCAACATTTACTATTATTTATATATTACCTTTCCTCAAAACACTAGTGTAAATAGTGGAGTTATTATGAAATTTATATCATGTATCTCGCAGATACAATGATAGCAACGGTGTAAGTTTTTTGAGGACAGTATTCGAGTGTTAAAGTTAAATGTTAACTTTGGTTTTTGACGTACTTTTTGTCTGGGTGCGTGCGGACGTTTGGCTAAAATGCTTTTTTTCCGATTCATGGAGCCTCAAAACATACAGTTCCGGGGAAACCCCGTCCTCGAATTTCTGGGTGGAATACAACACTTCCCCTACTTACTATATGTAGTAGAGAACGCAAAAGGTGCAAAGTCCTCTATTGGGGTGAGTTTTACAGCTTTAGCAGATACGTAGACGATAGCCAAGCGCAAAGTAACATGAAGAAAGAGAGGAAAACGAATTTCAACATGGCGATCTCTGTGGATGACAGTTAACATAAAGAAGTGACAAAAGCATGATATATGCCAAGCATTGCACACACGGTCGGTGCGCCATGCCGATAAGAAAACGAGGGACTTTATTTTAGTTCGAATGTACCAGATCGGGCTCGGGCTGCACCCTTTGCTTTCCCTTCTTTGTTCATGCATAAGGGATTTTCTTCCATTTCCTGAGGTGGTATTCATGGGAAAGTGGTTAGGACGAAGACAGAATAATTGTGCAGCAGCAAAACAAAAAATTGAAATGTGCGTGCGCTCGTTAGGCGAGCGAAACACAAACTTGCACAAAAGCGAACACTTCTGCATCTCGACATCATTCGATGAAATTTGTTGATGTGGACTGTCTCGCCAAGCACAATATAACAAATGAATAATGAGCGCAACTTTTGTTGTTTTTTATTCTTTACTGTAGCGACACTAAAGGGACGCTGTAGATAACTTTTTGAAGCTCTTACCTATGTTGGAGTAAATATTGCAATCAACCCAAAACTTGGAAAGAAAACCTGATAGGAAATGCTTTAAGGTGAGGTGCGAGTGTGATATCTCTTATTAGAAGTCAACGTTTTCACAGTTCCCTTAAGGCACCAGGAACCGAATTTGCTTTTGCCACACTCAAGTTATGTGATTATTTCAATTTCAAATTTTGCTACCAAAATTAGCCTGATTTAAATGAAATTTGGGGTGCTTAGAGAAATAAATGTTTCTCCATTTAATAAGTATAGAATATTAGGATAAATTTAAAATATTTTGTGCAAAATTGGTATAAGTGTGACCATGTTTTCTAACAGAAAATATTGTACTTCATACTTCAGTTATCCCTTAAGCTTTGACTCTACAGCCATCTTATTTTTTTCTGTGGCAGTTAATGAATAATTTGATATGTGGATCTAAGGAAATATGCAGGCCATAAAAAAGTGGAGGGAAAAATATGTTCCATGTGTAATGACACAAATTATATATAATTAAACGTAGTATTTCTAAGCAAGGCTAGCTGAGTAGTGAAAGCAGATGACCATGTAGATAGAGTAAAAATTTCAAGTCGATATCTTTAATAGACTTTGAGAAAAGTGCACCAGAAGCGTTAAAAATGAAATTGAGGATTAAGTGTGGAAAATGGGGGCGTGTCCATCGTTGCCACACATAAATGACCAAATTAAAGGGCTTACTGCCATGTAACATACTATCTTTATATATACTTTTAAGGCAAAGGATTTGTACTATTTTTAGAATACAAAACAAAAAAATCGATATTTTTGCTGAAATTCACTTCCCGGTGTCCTTGAGTACTATTATAATCAGGGCCCGGATATTTATGACCTGAAATGTTAGAAATATGCAAGCACTTATAACCAAAAAAAGGAAATATGACGATAAATTGTTTTGGGTACATTTTTGAAATTTTCAGATATGTAACGCTGTTTAAATTAACATTATATTGAAAATCTACTTCGAAAATCTGGCACGCCCAATAATAAATCATATTAATTTTGTTGCTGCATTTTGAATTTATTTAATTGCTTAAATCAGAGCTCTGCGCAGAATGAAACAAATGCCACATTTTGAAGGGCGAGTGGAAAGAAGAATTACGGTAACACATTACATACATTTGAAAGTTTTCAAAAAGGAACGTTCTTCTATTTGCACGAACATTGTAGTGGGAAAACGACCTTCTAATATTACAGACAGATGTGAAAAATCGCGAAACTGGAATAGAAATATAAAAATATTACAAAAATACGAAAATTTGAGAGAAAAAAAAATCTGATGTGTTGCACTCACATGACTTTCTCTACTGTTGTACGATCCATTCTTACAAAATCTCATTCCTGTATCTTCTTCGCGTTAGTTGAGATAAAAATTTTCAGAAATTATCTTATTGCGCATTTCCTTATAGGTACAAGGGGAATATGGGAATACAGTTGGCTTTGACCGACACTCAAATCTTTCAAAGCTTTGAGATTTCCATCTGTTTCAACACTTAAGTTAAGCCCAAATGCTTTTTTTGTGAAGTGAACCATTTCGGAGATATTCCTATTTATTTGTGCAGGTTTTGCAATACTTAAACTTTTCTCAAATGAACGTCGTTATTCACTTTCTCTTGTCCGACAGCGACAGCGACAGCGACAGCTTTGAAACATTTGACTATCGCTCAAAGGCTACTGCATTGTAATATTCCCCTTGTGCCTACAAGGAGATTAGTGATAAGATAATTTGTACAAACGTTTACATTAACTAACATTAATATATAGGAATAAGAGTTTGTAAGAATAGTACAAGAGTAGAGCAAGTCATGTGAGTGTAACACATCAGATGTTTACAAATACTTATTTTTCTATATAAGAGATAAATGTTCATTACATAATTTACATATTTTTTGAAGGATGTATTAGGCTAAAGCTACAGATGACAAACTCTTTAGTTACCGGAAAAATATTTGATTACATAATTTTCTCTACTCACTCTTTGTATAAATTATAACAGTATAAACTATTATTACAAATGCTTCTTGTTATATGTATTTAATGTTAATCGAAACAAAATTTGTAGAAATACTTTTATTACACGCTTCATTGTAGGTAGTGAAATATTTTAAGACGTAATTACTATGTGAGAACTTTGAAATTCCATTCTCTTTGCATTGCCAGGGAAAAAACGAATGAAAAAAAACTGAATAATAACTTCACATTTCCTATGAGTATAGGAAAATTCAAACCAATAATAAGGAATACTTCGGAAATAGTTAATGAAAAAAACAAAAAAAAAAACTGACATAAGTTGTGTGCTTTAAGCGAGATATACCTAGATCTTTTGTTTAGTAACATTTTGTCTTTGTCTTACAGTTTACCATGTATACAGAAGTAAGTCAAAATGAAGAGGAGTTCGGAAACTATTCCCAAGAAATTTAAGATATACGTTTTATTTAGCTAGTGCTGCTGCTTACCAAGCGGAAGACCTGTTCCGGGGTGCACTCACCCTCGTTATGTAGCTAAGGAGCTACTTGATTGTTAAGCAGCGGCCCCTGGTTGCGAAGAGCTTATATAGCGATTAGGAGGTATCTCAGCGTTTGCCACGCCCCACTCTATAGCACTGCTCCCCACTTCCTCAGGTTGCCCTTCAGACATATGCGTTGGCATGTCATCCTGCTCCCATAGTGAAAACGATCCACAAGGTTTCATGACCGCCGATCTCCCTGGAGTACCTTCTCTTGCTCCTGGCGGGCCCAACCACAACCACCCCCAGGATCATCCTACCGACCATGAGATACGCGCTGGGGCTCCGGGGCATTAACTCGTCTTGTCCGACTTGCAGGACCCTCCTCGTGCCTCCTGAGGGCATGCAGTCCCAGCATCACTTCCTCGCGATGAACATGTACAGAACCATAACGCTCTCCCCCAAGGTCAACACCAGCCAGGCCTCCTCCCCCACAGGTAAGGTGTCACCCGATGCCGCCACTATCTCGTAGGGTCGATCTAGTTCCTCTTAGACATGTCCTTCGCCACATACGATCCAATCACGGTCACGGCTGCGCTCGTGCCCATTAGTACTCGGCACGGCTTCCCCTGTATCTTGCCATCCACGATGTCCACCAGTCTTCTATTCATGGCACTCAGCGTCACCTGTTTAGACGGCTCCGTCGGTACCTCCATGGCCCACGCCAAGGTGGTACTTATTTGTTCCTCGCTAGCTCGTGGACTTCCCTGCTGACAGTACTTCGCGTATCCTGTTTGGCTACACACTCCTGTAGCTGATCCTTGTCGACGTCTCTTTGACTTCATCGTATCGTACACTTCCGTTCTCCAATGCGGACGTAACTGCCTCCTCGGCCAATCCGTACTATTCCGTCCACCTCTGGCTTCTAGCTCCTTTAATGATGCCGTCGACTCTTCCTTCCAGGGTGTTAAAACATTCCCCGACGTCCTCCACGACGTCCACGCGCTAGCAGAGGAGTTCCACCTTCCCGTCGAGTTATTCCGCGTCTTCTTCACTCCGACCAGTTCCCCGTCTATCTTTGCCAATAGTCCCATCTTCGTATCGATCACTTCAGTCATCTTTCCCATTCCAGATTTCATTTTTGTCTTCACTTCTTCCTTTATACTCATTCTCTTCACCTCTATCTTCTCTTATAGCGTAATTCCCTGTTTGCTCGCTTCCCATCTTATCAGTACGCATTTCATTTCTTCCATTCCCTAGTTTACGTTTTCCATTCTGTCTACATTTTTTTCCATTTCCGGTTTCAGGTTCTTGATTTGCCTTAGTAGGCTAGTAGGCTAGTTGACATCCATATACTACTCCTGACAGCAATGTAGCAAAACGGCAATTCGTCGAATCCCACCTCCGACATCAGTGCCCTCTTTCAACGTCGCCCTCGCAGCCTCTCAGCCTTGGCTCATCGCTCCAGCAGTCCCTTCCGCGACATCAGTCACGAAGTCACTCCCGAGATCAACGAGGTCCCTCTCCCCGGTGTCACCAGCGGTGTCGCACCCGGTTTCGTACCCGGTGTCGTACATGGTGTCGTACCGGTATCGTACCCGGTGTCGTACCCTGTGTCGTACGCGGTGTCGTACCCGGTGTCGTACCCGGTGTCGTACGCGGTGTCATACCCTTTGTCGTACCCGGTGTCGTACGCGGTGTCGTACGCGGTGTCGTACGCGGTGTCGTACCCGGTGTCGTACCCGGGGTCGTACATGGAGTCGTACCGGGTGTCGTACCCTGTGTCGTACCCTGTGTCGTACGCGGTGTCGTACCCGGTGTCGTACGCGGTGTCGTACCCGGTGTCGTACGCGGTGTCGTACCCGGTGTCGTACCCGGTGTCGTACATGGTGTCGTACCAGGTATCGTACCCGGTGTCGTACCCTGTGTCGTACGCGGTGTCGTACCCGGTGTCGTACGCGGTGTCATACCCTTTGTCGTACCCGGTGTCGTACGCGGTGTCGTACCCAGTGTCGTACCCGGTGTCGTACCCGGTGTCGTACCCGGTGTCATACCCTGTGTCGTACCCGGTGTCGTACCCGGTGTCGTACGCGGTGTCGTACCCGGTGTCATACCCTGTGTCGTACGCGGTGTCGTACCCGGTGTCGTACCCGGTGTCGTACCCGGTGTCGTACCTGGTGTCGTACCCGGTGTCGTACGCGGTGTCGTACGCGGTGTCGTACCCGGTGTCGTACATGGTGTCGTACCGGGTGTCGTACCCGGTGTCGTACCCTGTGTCGTACGCGGTGTCGTAACCTGTGTCGTACCCGGTGTCGTACCCGGTGTCGTACCCTGTGTCGTACGCAATGTCGTACCCGGTGTCGTACCCGGTGTCGTACCTGGTGTCGTACCTGGTGTCGTACCTGGTGTCGTACATGGTGTCGTACCTGGTGTCGTACCCTGTGTCGTACGCGGTGTCGTACCTGGTGTCGTACCCAGTGTCGTACCCGGTGTCGTATGCGGTGTCGTACCCGGTGTCGTACCCTGTGTCGTACGCGGTGTGGTACCCTGTGTCGTACCCGGATTTCGTACCCGGTGTCGTACCTGGTGTCGTACCCGGTGTCGTACCCGGTGTCGTACCCGGTGTCGTACGCGGTGTCGTACCCGCTGTCGTACCCGGTGTCGCAACCGGTGTCGTACCCGGTGTCGTACCCGGTGTCGTACCCGGTGTCGTACCCGGTGTCGTACCCGGTGTCGTATGCGGTGTCGTACCCGGAGTCACTCTCGGTGTCACTCTCGATGTCACTGTCAGTGTCACTCCCGATGTCACTCTCGATGTCACTCTCGATGTCACTCTCGATGACACGCTCGATGTCACTCTCGATGTCACTCTCGATGTCACTCTCAATGCCATTCTCGATGTCACTCTCGATGTCACTCTTGATGCCACTCTCGATGTCACTCCCGATGTCACTCTCGATCTCACTCCCTTGCCTCTACCTCACTCCAACTCTCTCACCCTCTCATTCCCACCCGCTAACCCTCTCACTTGCCCTCGAACCCTCTCACTTGCACTCGATCACTCTCACTCGCTCTCGTCCCCTCTAACTTGCGCTCGACCCCTCACACTTGCTCGCGACTCCACTCACTCGCTCTCGACCCCTCTCACTTGCCCTTGGCCGCTCTCAGTTGCGCTCGACCCCTCTCACTTGCGCTCAGTCCCTCTCAGTTGACCTCAACCCCTCTCACTCGCTCTCGACCCCTCCCACTCGCGCTCGACTCCTCTCACATGCGCTCGACCCCTCTCACTTGCCCTCGACCCCTCTCACCGGCTCTCGACCTGTCTCACTTGCCCTCGACCCCTCTCACTTGCGCTCGACGCCTCTCACTTGCCCTCGACCCCTCTCCCTCGCGCTCGACTCCTCTCACATGCGCTCGACACCTCTCACTTGCCCTCGACCCCTCTCACTTACCCGCGATCCCTCTCACTTGCCCTCGACTCATCTCGTTCGCTCTCGACCCCTCTCCCTCGCGCTCGACTCCTCTCACATGCGCTCGACCCCTCTCACTTGCCCTCGACTGCTCTCACTCGCTCTCGACCCCTCTCACTTGCGCTCGGTCCCTCTCACTTGCCCTCGACCGCTCTCACTTGCCCTCGACCCCTCTCACTCGCTCTCGACCCCTCTCACTTGCGCTCGGTCCCTCTCACTTGCCCTCGACCGCTCTCACTTGCCCTCGACTCCTCTCACTCGCTCTCGACCCCTCTCACTTGCGCTCGGTCCCTCTCACTTGCCCTCGACCCCTCTCACTTGCCCTCGACCCCTCTCACTTGCCCTCAACCCCTCTCAGTTGCGCTCGGTCCCTCTCAGTTGCCCTCGACCCCTCTCAGTTGCGCTCGGTCCCTCTCAGTTGCCCTCGACCCCTCTCACTCCCTCTCGACCCCTCTCACTTGCCCTGGACCCATCTCACTCCCTCTCGACCCCTCTCACTTGCCCTGGACCCATCTCACTCGCTCTCGACTCCTCTCACTTGCCCTCAACCCCTCTCAGTTGCGCTCGGTCCCTCTCAGTTGCCCTCGACCCCTCTCAGTTGCGCTCGGTCCCTCTCAGTTGCCCTCGACCCCTCTCACTCCCTCTCGACCCCTCTCACTTGCCCTGGACCCATCTCACTCCCTCTCGACCCCTCTCACTTGCCCTGGACCCATCTCACTCGCTCTCGACTCCTCTCATTTGCCCTCAACCCCTCTCACTTGCGCTCGACCCCTCTCACTTGCCCTCGACTCCTCTCACTCGCTCTCGACCCCTCTCATTTGCCCTCGACCCCTTTCACTTGCGCTCGACCCCTCTCACTCGCTCTCGACCCCTCGACCCCTCGACCTCGACCTCTGCCTCGGCCACGCTCCCTCACCCTCAACCAGTCACCGTCACCCCTTCTCCCGCCTTCCCTGTTCCGCTCGATCTCTATCTTTGTATCTCTCCTCATCGCTCTCCGTCTCGCCGCATCCCTCTCTCCAGATCTCTGCATCTCTCCCCTCTCTCGTTTCATCACTTTCCCAGTCTCTCTCCCCATCGCACTCCCCGTCTCTCTCCATATTCCTCCCCCTCTCTCTGTGTATATACAGAGGGATATATCCATCCTTCTCTAGATATCTCTCCATCTCTCTATATCTATCTCTCTATCTGTATGTCTATATATCTGTATGACACTCACACATTCTCACCCTTGGAATCCGTGTCTCGTCGTCCACACGCAGGCACACA